>JAOVVI020009438.1:0-13600 GCA_028571085.2 Nepenthes alata
TTGTGTGCCGCCCAGCAGTGCTCTTGCAGCCCCAGACGGTCAACCTCCTGTTGACCGGATTCAGTTGGTTGCCGACATTGACCGTCCACTGTTCTCAACCGGTCATCATTTGTTTACCGAAAATCCTCCGATGACGAACAGTTTGTTGGGTTACCCACAAGAGGGTGACCAAACCCAACAGAATATGCCTTCCTCTCTGCCTCTCGCGTCCCTCGCCAGTGTTGTATTTCTGCATAATGGATCTATTGTTGTCAGCTTTTTCTGGTAAGATTAAACAACTATATAAAGGAATATCAATGTCATGCGATTGATATGAGTTGCTGTTTTATTTCCAACGAATGCTTCTATTATTTTCATGGCAAATTTATATTTTATAGCATCACCTGCACATCATCTTGGAATAATTAAATCTTTAATTTGTGTCCACATATCCTTCTGATTGTATTTATTGCCGGACATTAATGTAACTCTTCATTGTTATCACATAAGAAGGCTGAGGTTTATATTGTGATGTTGGTTCTATATCTTCTATAATAGATATTTGATGGGTCTGGTAATAGTTGGGCTGGCCCAGCTTGTGGCCCACAAAGAAAATCACACGGCTTAGGAGAAGTTTTGTGCAGCCTAAGGTCCAGTCCGGCTGGGCTTGATTAGCACAGCAAACTTAGTTCTAGCATGGACTTTTAGTGTAGCTTAGCCACTCCGGCTTAACAAATGTTTTTAAGATGTCTAAGATTTCACATCACCTAGGCATAAATTGCACCATAATGGTAGTTATCATAGCAGACTCCTGTGAGTTCCTGAGGGCTCAGCAAAATATGCAACTGTTACTAGTCACTCTCCTATGAGTGTAGGCCTGTCTTTAATACAGGGAGCCCTCCCTTTAGTAGGCTAACCAACTGTTCAAGGAGTCTTTCTTCTAGGAAGTCCTCTATTTAGAAGTCATACTGTCCATCTAGAAGACCCTCTACTTAGGAGTTATGTATTCTATTTGGGAGCCATGCTCTTCATCTAGGAGGTTTACTATTTATGTGTCATGTCTTCCTTTTAGGAGGCCCACCATCTAGGTGTTATATTCTCCATCCAAAAGGCCCTTTATTCAAGTGCTAAGTTATTTATCTAGGAAGCCTTCCATCCAGAAGCTATACCATCCATTCAGGAGGCTCTTTGTCCAGGCGTCATACCCTCTATTTGGGAGGTCCTTCATCTAGGAGGCCTTCCATTCAAGTGGCATGTCCTCCATCCTAGCACAATGCCCTCCATCCAAAACGCCTTCTATTAAGGCATTATGTCTTCCATCCAAGAAGTCCTCTTTCTAGGCGCAACATCTTCCATCTAGGAGGTCTTCCATCCAAGAGGTCTATCATTTAGGCGTCATGCCCTCCATTTAGCATGCCCTCTGTCTAGGCATTAAGTTGTCCATCTGAAGGCCCTCTATCTAGGAGCCATATTATCTATCTAGAGGCCCTCCATTCCAGAGACCCTCTGTCCAGGCATCATGCGTTCCATTCGGGAGGCGCTTTGTCCAAGCGGCCTTCCATTCAGGAGGCCTTTTGTCTAAGCACCATGCCCTCTATTTAGGAGGTTTTCTATCCAGGTATCCAGGAGGTCTACCATTTAGGTGTCATACCTCTTATCCAGGAGGTCTACCATCTAAGCGCCATATCCTTCATTTAGTAGGCCCTCCATCCAAGTGTTATGCCATCTATCCAGGAAATCTACCATTTAGGCATCGTGTCCTCCCTCCATGAGGCCCACCATCTAGGTGCCATATCCTCCATCCAATAGGCTCTCTGTCTAGGAGGCCTATTCTTCATCCAGGTGTCCTGCTCTCCATCTAGGTGTCTCTTTTTCCATCGTGGAGTCATGTCTTCCATCTAGAAGGCTCGCTTTACATCCAAGCATCTCAATCTCCACCCAAGAGCTTAGTCTCTCATCCCATAAGTTGCCCTTCAGCTAGGCGCGCCTTTAAGCCGTCCCCTAACCCGGTGCACCTCATAAGTTGCCTCCTGATCAGGCGCATCCTTGGAACCGAGTCTTCCATCTCATAAGTTGCCCTTTAATCGGGTGCAACTCATAAGTTCCCCCTCAACCGAGCACACCTTATAAGCCGCCCTATGACCGGATGCACCATCGGAGCTTAATCTTTCATATCATAGGCCGCTACTCAGCTGTACGCACCTCCAAGTCGCCCCAACCGAGTGCATCTCTAAGTCGACCGCTAGCCGGGCGCATCTCTGAACCTCCCTTAGTCGGGCGCACTTACACTCAATCCCCAGAAAACATGTATCTATGTATATTTTTTCATATCATCGTATCTTTCTATTCGTTAAGAAAGATTTTTACTTTGAGCGTTGGAGAATAAATCGGGAAATAAGTCTTGTAAATTATCTGATTTCTTATTTATTCGTTGTATTGCGTAATATTTAGGTTATCAAAGATAAAGACTGGACCCATCTCAGTTCGACTCGACGTTGAAGATCATGTGACTTTTTAATTCGTAAACAATTCAGATTCAAGAACACATTAATATTGTATGGGTATAATCTTGAAATGAAAGGAAAGATAAAGGAAGTAATTTTATAGCTAATGCTAGCTGTAGGTGATGCCTCTCGCCTTTGGGATGAGCTTTGTAAGGCTCTTTACTATTGCTAAGGAATGTTGGAAGATTTGCTTAGCTTTTTTTTAAGGTTCCATAGGATCTTCCCAAGCTTCCAATTTGTATTAAAGACCGCTTGTGGTTTAAACTACTATTTTCATGGATTTGGTGGCAGATGTTTGCTTGTCTTGATTCTGCCGTCTGTCTTGAAATAGAGAATTCAAATCAGATTAAGGAGATCCTCCCTCCTCTGTAGCTGACGTTGCTATCACCTTTTTCCCTTGACTTGCTTATGGTTTGTTTTGCTTCCTTTAGATCCACTAGGTAATTGGTATTTTGATAACTTCCATTGTCACTCTGACATTCGGCTTGTCCTCTTTACCAATGCAATATTTAGCACACACCTTACTCTAATCCAAATTACACCTTTCAAAAAGATTTTATCGATAAACCGCTCCCCAAAGATTGGCCATGTTATCATGGCAAAAATTGTATTCCATTCAGTGTTAGGAATCCTCAAACTGCTTCATAGTCAAGGAGTAGTCTCTGAGGCTATTCATTGTTTTGTTTTTAAACCCTTCCAGTGATCACCTTATTTCATCACTGTATTTCTCGATCTTCCTCACTACCCAAAGAAACATGTGCCCATGAGCTTCCAGACCCATCACTATTTCAGTTTGCTGGGCCAAAATATAGATAGACAACTGTATTTGGCTTTATGGCATCGAACTGAACAATCCACGTAATCGTTCAATTGAACAGATTATTCACTGCCCTTTTGGATTTATCTTCATTGTCTGTGCTGTTGAAACTGGACTAACGATCCATGCCTTCCTCCCCATCACCTTGCTGCAATGGTCTTCATAGGTCGCTTCAAACCCATAGCAGCTATTCACAGTTATGCATTTTTTGAATTACTCAAAATGCTGATCCCATAGTTTGGTAATATCTTTTTCTGCCCCAAAGTTTATTTGATCATCCCATTACAGTCTCACCATCTTGACTTGGTCCTGAAGGCCAGTCATTATAAACTCATTTGATTCTGGTTCTGTACTGTTTAAGGCTTGCTGTGCCTTAAGTTGTTAGGGAAGAATTCATACCCGTGGAACACTAGCCTTGGAACCCAAACTTTAGCAAGGCAGTGGCACAAGGAAAGAATACATTAGCAACAGGACAATTGAATTGGCATTCTTCTAGACGTGTTCAACTGGTTGGTTACGCAGGATGATTGCCTTGTAGAACTTTCGAACCATGTCTGCTCGACTGACTACATGTATGTTGCCATATCCCTCCAGTAGACAAACCTCTGCCGAAGGGAATTTGATTTGAAATATTCTGATATCAATTCCGTGCTCTCTGTCTTCTTCCATTGCTTTAAAGAACATAGTTGCATGGCTGGGAGTGGCATTTATGGTTACCTTGATTCCGTGTGTGGAAATTAGTTGAGCTATGTCTATTACTAGATCATGTGGTCATGACTCATTAGTGGGAAGAAAATTGTCTGAAGATTGAGTGGATACATGAGCATTTTCACAGAGGTGGATCAAAAAGCTGAAATAGAAGAAGGTCAATGCCAAAGGATTTAAGAGCAGTTGAGGCCAAAGGCCCTTATGTTGAAGGGCAATACAAGTATACATACTTCCAAAAGGGTACTAAGATCTTGGAAATTTGGCTGATTAGATCTGTTCCATCTGCTGCTGCTACCATGTGATGCTTTATTTCTTATAATGCCCAACTTGCATACTAGTGTTTTGTTTACACCCTTGAGTTAGTAGAGGAATCAATCTTAGTTTGCTTAGCTAATATACTTATCTGGAGTCATTGTTTCTGTTATCTCATCTAATTTTGAACTCACAGTGATTTTGCAAGGAAGATCCATAAAGGTCAGAAAGTTTCAATTGTCTCCTCTCATGGTGGTTCATGTTGGTTCTCAGATCTCATGTTGCTGAATTCTGTATATGCTGTGGTGCAGAATTAGGTTAGTAAATGGTCTGTGTTTTGATGCAGTGATCAATAAAATGAGCAAACAGCATCTCAAGCAGTGGTTTATTAACGCTAGAGCAAGTATTCACTTTTTCTTATTGTTACCTGCCTTGAGCCTCATAGTTTGATTTATAGTGTCTTAATGAAGAGCTTTTCTTGTAGTTGGTGCCGAACAGGTGCTAATGATTTTTCGCACCACACTGGCATGCTGAATGCCTGGTTCAGTGCCAAATGCCAACTCTGCATTCACAACACATCCATGTGCGCACCTCACTGATTTCAATCCGATGATGGAAATGCGGGGCAAGAATGTCATCCAGTGAATCTGAAATCAGTTTCATGTTGATATTAGGTACTTCTTTATGCCAAAATCTGAATGTTGGATCCCTACAATGTTGACACCCGATTTGTAGGTCTCTCTTTATGGTGCATCATTAGTCACTTGCATTATTATTATTGTTCTTATTATTAGTTTTAAAAACTCTGATTTTTTCTTCTCACTTACGAATTGTTCTGTATGTGCAAAATAGTCTTGTTCCACAGGTATCCATATATGATATGACATAATAAAAGGCTTCGATTTGATTTTGACCTTTTTGATATGATTTTGTAAGAAACTATTTATCAATATAGAATCGATTTACATAGAACTCTTAAGGGTCGCCCAAATGAGTAGCGAATAATGCCTCGAAATTACTTTAGTGTCTTCTACTACTGGCTCATACAAGAATTATCCCGCATTTTATGTATATATATAGTTTAGTAATTATAAATATACAAGTTATAACTGGGGGACTGATTTTTTAATTGGACAGTGTTTTCATGGAAACAGGGGTATTGCTGCATGTGCACACAACCGCCTTTTAAGTTTTACCGGATAGATTAGCGTGCCCAAGTCCTTCTTCTATGGGTTTCCTTTTATGGACCATTGGATGGTAACGGTGGAATCAGGTGTGCCATTTGTTTAAGTTGTCATATGTCTATCAAGTGAAGAATATGATGGTTAAGATATTAGAATTTGGATGCTAAATCTCTTCATGTTGTTTACAACCCTTCCATAGATGTCAAGCATTCCAAGTATGAAATTTGCATACTAGTTTTATATTTAACTATGAAAAGCACCATTTTGTTGCTATATAGTGACAAATTTGGTGAAAAATAGTACTCATATAACCTATATTTAAATTTTTAGAATTATTTTTGTATATATAAAGAGAAAGGGTGAATTCCTTTTTAGTTTTTTCTTTTTCTAAAAAAAAATATTTATTTATATACATACATATATATAAGAGCTATATAAATATTATAAAAAAAAAGTACAAATAGAGAGGCACTGAGGGTTTATTCTACCTAACGATGGGGTTTATTCTACCTAACGATGGCCCAATACAAATTCATTCTTGGAGTAGCTATTTGTGGGTGAACATGGGTATAAGAAATGGAGATATCTACATTATCCATCCAAATTATAGAAGCCTCTCAAAAGCCACTCTACTTGTACAATTTTTTTTTAAAAAATTATATAATACTTTTTTCTCATTCACAAAAGGCTATCACATGATGGAATATGCATTTGTTTAGGTTAGTCTTTTTGAAATTTAAAGTTCTAAATTTAATATATACTATAATTCTAAATTCGAATAAGAGAGATGACAGAGTAGGTTTTTAATATTTTTGATCTAAATTATGCATATCATGAGTTAAAATAAATGGAATTTATACTTTGGCTTATAATGCTCAAATCAACAAAAACTTCTAACAAGTCAAATAGGAAGAGAAAAGAAGAGGACTGGAAGATAAGGTTTTGAGTATACTTTGTGGAGAGGGGTATTTTGGAGGATAAATTTTGAATATCTTTTGTGTATGTTAAGTACAATAAAATTTATATTAAATTGTAAATATCATAAGTGTTAGAGATATTTGTCTAATTGGCATATTTCGTGACCGTATGTATTATAGTATTGATGTCGGGTTGTGGGTTGTCAGTTTAGAGTCCGTTCTGTCCGCCCTCCAGTCGTTCGAGCCCGTCCAAAGCCTTCTTGCTCGCCATGAGCTCGATTCCCGCTCGAGTCAAAAAAATAGATTGGTGTTCGCTCGCCACTCGCTCGAGCGAAAAAAACAGTGTGATGGCCGCTCGCCACTTGCTCGAGCTCTGCTCGAGCGGCGGTGCAACGGATAAAATTTTTGAACGCATTTTTGCCTCATCTATAAATTCATACCTTATGTTCTTGAAACCCTAAAACGCCAGAGCCTCTTCTAACATTGTGGGAGCCATTATACTTGAGAGAAGATCATTCTTCTTATTTTTAATCGTGCTCCATTTGAGAAAACCGAACCTACTACGCTCTACATCGTTGTGCCTCATGTTCTAACGATTTTTCTCTTCAATTCTCTTTACCGCTTAAACTCTTCCATCCTTCTACTTTCGTTAGAGACGTCGGTACATTGAAGAAAGAGATCCGATCGTGGTTGGCAATTCGAGTGGCACGAGATGGAAGGTTGGCGTGAAGACCGGAAGGTGTTCAGTTCCATTACCGTGGGTAAATCCAAGGAGTTCCTTGGTAGGGATCACAAGTCGGGAGTAAGTCGGCTAGGTTAGTGCGTCGTTATCACCCGATCTGTAAGTTAATTTTTATAGTGCACTGCTTCCCTGGCCGTTGAAGCCCGATGGGTTTTTTCTCGATTACCGTGGGTATCGAGTTTTTCCTTCGTCACCAAAAATTACGTCTTTTTATTATTACTTATTCTCGTATTTTACTGTGCATGATTGTTAGTATTATTGACATCTAGTACTGAATGTCCATTATGTGTATTTGATATTTAGACTGCTTCCGCTATATTTATCGATGTCGAAATTTATTTGTTCACATTAGCACATAAAGTGCTTTTTCATTTTAGAAGGCGGTCATCCTTCCTCATCACCTAAGAAAGGCAGCAAAGGCCCACGGTTATTAAAAGTTATAGAGATTCACTCCATAGACACACTCTCTTGTATACTCAAACTAGCATAAGTTTTTCAACTCTTAAGTATCCAATCACTCTACCCTCTCTTCTACTAGTTCCCAGCGAATTCAGTATTAGAAGAGGCCACTCTCTACGAGCACTCTACAATCAAAGACACTCTCCATGAGTACACATCTACAAATCCCTCTCATTGCATTCATTTTCTGCGTACTTTGTTTTTATATTTTTTTTCTTTGGAAGGCCAATTATTAACTTGAGTGTCGGAAGATAAATCAGGATGTGAGTCCCACCAGTTTTCTCTAACTTCTCGTCGTCTGTTGTGGTGTGTAAGATCTCAGGCATACTGAATGGTGACAATATTCGAAGAGCATTTGAGCTCGAACCGTCCAACGTTCATATCTAGGATGCATCATAACAGCATATGATAATTTTTTTAAATTAAGTTTGTTAATGGTCAAAAATAGGACATTTATGAAAAAATGTAGAAAAGATTAGACTATTATACTTTGATGGGTATACCAAAAATGGGCTGGCCCAAAGTCAACGGAAGCCCAAGAATGACGGTCAACACTTTAACGACCCAGTTGGAGAACAGGCCCAGAAGCTGAAAGGCCCAGGACGGTCAACGCTGGAGTTGACCGTTCAGGCGGCCAACGCGCACACACACGGTCAACTCAAACGTTGACCATCTGCGTGCTGCACGTTGGGCCCAAAAGATGTTTTTCTACAGTAACGGGCATGGTCCATTCAAGCCCATGATCCATCAGGCGGCCAGCAATGGCTCTCCAGGCATCTTCCATGATCACAACTGGCACCCGGAATGGACATTGACAAAGTAGGCGCCCTTCATGTAAGGAAGGCGTCAGATTTTTCTAATATCCTACCAACTGGGGATCCCAACGGTAACATACACCAAAGGAAGGTGAGCAGTTTGGAAGGTCGCTGGCCGCCATGGAAGGAAACAACCTCGCTCGGTTTGACAACTAGCATCTGCTCCGAAAGGTAAGCCAGCCCAGAATCACACAGGGAATCACTCCTTCCAAAGAAGGAAGATCGCCCTCTCAATCATAAATAAGCCATTGAATTATCATTCAAGGCACGCTTTCAATAAGACACGCATACGCTTTCTGTTATACAAACACAGGGAAACTCGAATACTCACCACAGAGACGATCTTCTACACTCTGCTGGAACTCACAGAAAAATGTAAGGCAAACAACGTGCTTCCAACAGCCGTTCACTGCCTCCCCACCCTCCAGATTCAAGACGGCATCTTTTGGCCTCTCTTACATCTCGAGATCCAGGCACTCCTGTTCTCTCTCATTCTCTCAATTCTTAGTTCCTATCTCCTTCTGATTTTTGAAGGCCGTTTACTGACTTGAGCGTCAGATTATTTTCGATGGGATAACTTTCTACCAACACGCTGGCCTCCTGTTCTTTTTAGTGGTGTGCAGGATTCGCGCTCATGGAACGAAACTGGTTCAAACTATCTAGACGAATCTGAATCCATTCAAAGTTTGGATCTAGGTACGCATCATTGGCGTCTCCAGTGGGAAACCCTTACAAAAGCCAACTATAAATCCGCACAATGCTCTCTTTCACCTTCTGGTTCTGCGATGGTGAACACGAGAGCCCAAGCTAGCGATCCCACTAGAGATGTTGCTAACCCCAACCAGGACCACGCTGCTAGTGCCACGGTCAACGGGGCTACAGGCGGAGTCCCACCGCCCTATTTTCAATAACTGATGGAGTAAATACAAGCCAACACGTGTCTGCTCCAGATACTCTGCTCACAAAATAAGCAACGACTGCAGGCGGCTCCTCCAGCATCCGTCCCTATACCAGCCACCAAAAGGGGTGGCCAGAGTAAAAAGAAGCCGGCCAAAAGGCCCGAGAAGGCCGGAAACAACCTGGCTCCAGCGTCTTCCCGCATTCCTGGCCAAAACAGGCCTGAAGAGTACTCCGGGAGCACGTCTCCGCAAGAAAGTCCAGAGAGAAGAAATTCCCGATACTATCGGGTGGAAGACAATAACGCAGTCTAGGAACGAGCCTCCAGGACTGCCAAATCTGAACCTTCCAGAAAGAAGACGGAGTTAAGGGATTACCTCAACTCCAAAAGATCAGCAAACGCCACTAGCGCAGATCCGCGAGTGGACAAAATCTGAAACTGTGTGTTCCAAGACGAGGAGCACACCATCGACTTGGACCGATCTCCTTTCATAGCGGAGATCTTGAGCCGTCCATTCCCCACGAAGTTCAAGATGCCATCCCTTAACTCATATGATAGGAGCAGTGATCTGGTTGACCACCTGGATCACTTCCACACCCATCTGAGTCTACAAGGGTTGGAGGACTCAGTGATGTGCCGCTGTTTTCCAATCACCCTGAAGGGAGATGCCCCAATCTTGTTCCATCACCTCCCTTCAGGCACTATCAGCAGCTTTCGTGACCTCACAGATCTCTTCCTGGCTCAGTACTCTTCGAGCCGACGGGAAGAGAAGCAGCCATGGCATCTCTCCCACATCAAACAAAAATCGTGAGAGAACCCATGGCGCTTCCTGGATCGTTTCGTGGCAGAGGCCAGAAGGATCCCCAGGCTCACTGAAGAGATAAAGCTGGGCAGCTTCATCTCCGCGCTGACATACGGGGACTTCTTTATGCATCTGGCCCACAAGAATCCCCAAACCTTCCGGGAGGCGGAGTTTATCACACGGGCCTACACTGCGGCTGAAGAGGCCAACGAGGCAAAACGCCCTGAGCGGGCAGATCAGCCTCGATCCTTCCCTGCAGAAAGTGACCACTCCCACCGGAAGCAGCACAAGTCTGGGACATCAGAGCGCAGGGACTACGTGTCCACTGGCTTCACGCCTCTGACGGACACCCGTTCTAACGTCCTCATGCAGATACGCAGTAAAAAGTTCTTGAAGTAGCCAAAACTACTGAAAAAGGACTCTAAAAACCAGTCGAAGTACTGTGACTTTCACCGCTCTACTGGGCATGCGACGGAGGACTGCAAGACTCTATAGAGGGAGATCGAGGAGGTGGTTCGCAGAGGGCACCTCAGCAAGTACGTCAGGAGCTCTGGAGCGGCTGACGGAGAGGGGTAGGAGCGGACTCCTCGAAATCAGGTTGCAGCAGGGGTGGTCAGCATGGTCACCACCCGACCTGCTAAAAACTCATCTGGCAGCGAGGAGCAGTAGGCTGGGAGGAAGAAACAGCACACTGTGGATAACACCATCAGCTTTAGTGATGATGACTTAGCTCATGTAGCGCCCCCCATGCTGATCCTCTCGTTGTATCCGCACTCATTTCGGACGATAGTGTAGACTACCAATTGAAGCGAGTGTTTATTAATAATGGAAGTTATAGAAATTTGCTTTACTTGGATGCGTTCTTCAAACTGGGCCTAAAAATGAATCAATTAAAACCTGCTGAAGGCCCGTTATACGGCCTGAAAAACAAACTTGTGCCCGTTCAAGGGACCATCCCGTTGGAGGTCACCTTGTGCACATATCCAAAAATAGCAAGTCAAACTCTCACCTTTCTAGTGGTCGACATACCCTCGGTGTATAACGCCATACTAGGCTGGCCCTGCTTAATAGCATTCAAGCTGGTCACCTCAATTCTACACCTAAAAATGAAGTTTTCAA
Organism: Nepenthes alata; assembly: GCA_028571085.2. Classification (NCBI taxonomy): domain Eukaryota; kingdom Viridiplantae; phylum Streptophyta; class Magnoliopsida; order Caryophyllales; family Nepenthaceae; genus Nepenthes; species Nepenthes alata. Next base: position 11,197 of record JAOVVI020009438.1, read on the forward strand.
CACCCTACGGTGTCGGAGAGGTGCTGGGAAACCAAATCACCGGACGAACCTGTTATATGTCACAGATTGCCCCAAGTGGCAGCGCTAAAACAACTGGAGAACTCGACCAAAGAGACGAGAATACCCTTCAGCAAGCGCAACCCGGTGAAGCCACCGATTTAATCCCACTTGACCCGAAGAACCCAAAAAAGTGTGTACAGTTCAGTGGCTCACTCGTCGGACCACTGCGTGATGAGCTGATCGCATTCCGATAAAGGAACGTTGACCTTTTTGCTTAGACTCCAGCAGACATGCCTGGAATCCCAGCAGAAGTGATGGTCCAGAAGTTGGGGCTTGACTCCGGTCGAAAACTCGTTAGGCAGAAGGGGAGGAACCACTCCGTTGAAAAACTAATCGCCATCCGAGATGAGGTGAAGAAGTTGTTGGACGCAGGCTTCATTAGAGAAGTTCAATATCCGGGCTAGCTCTCTAATGTCGTTCTACTGAAGAAAAGCAACAGAAAATGGCGGATTTGCGTTGATTTTACTGACGTCAACAAGGCCTACCCAAAGGACAGTTTTCCCTTGCCCGGGATCGACCTACTAGTTGACTCAATGGCTGGACATGAGCTGCTCAGCTTCATTGACGCCTATTCGGGTTACAATCAGATCCGGATGAGTCTAGAGGACGAGGAGCACACTTCGTTCATGACCGATAAGGGAACTTAATGCTACAATGTAATACCTTTCGGACATAAGAACGCTGGAGTAACCTACCAACGGTTGGTCAACAAAATGTATGAAAAACAGATTGGTCGCAACATGGAGGTCTACGTCGACGACATGCTCGTTAAAAGCACGGTCACCGGCGACCACATCCGTGACCTAGAAGAATCGTTCGAGGTGCTCTGTAAGCATCACATGAAGCTAAACCCAGCTAAGTGTGTCTTCAAAGTGGCTTCTAAAAAATTTCTGGGTTTCCTCGTCTCCCAACGGGGGATCGAGGCCAACCCAGAGAAGATCAAGGCGCTCGCCGACATGGCACCGCCATAAAACGTAAAGGACGTTCAGGGGCTTACTGGACGGCTGACAATATTGTCCCACTTCCTTGCAAAGTCTGATGATAAGTACCAGCCCTTCTTCAAGGCCCTTAGAGGAACAAAGTCCAACAGATTCTAATGGACAGCGGACTGCTAAACTGCCTTCGAGGAATTGAAACAGTATGTGGCGAGCCCGCCGTTGTTGGTGTCACCCAAGGGCGAAGAAGAGTTATATCTCTACTTAGCGGTGTCAGAAACGTCGCTTAGTTCTGTCCTCGTGCGTTAGGATTCAGACGCTCAACGGCCGGTCTACTACTTGAGCAAAACACTGACCGGCCCAAAAACCCGATACTCGCGCGCAAAAAAGTTGGCCTTGGCGCTACTATTCTCTGCGTGAAAGTTAAGGCCATACTTCTAGGCCCACCGAATAGTGGTCCTCACGGATCAACCTCTGAAAACCATACTCTAGAAACCAAATGTTTTCGGACGGTAAGTTAAATGGGCTATCAAATTGGGCGAGTTTGACATCGAATTCCAGCCCAGGCCTGCCGTAAAGGCACAGGCGCTGGCTGACTTCATTGTTGAGACTACAACCCCAGTCCTCGAGGGACAGTCCGAAGAAAATGCGAAACTGCTTATCAGAGTTCTGGAATGGACACTCCACGTAGACGGATCGTCTACTGACACGGGCAGTGGCGCTGGAGTTGTCCTTGCTACTCCCGACGGGTTTGAGGTGAAATACTCACTCAGACTCAATTCTCCGGCAACCAACAACGTTATCGAGTACGAAGCCCTACTAGCTGGCTTAAGATTGGCCAAAGAGTACTCCGCCAGGAAACTGATGGTTTACAGTTTCTCCGAGCTAATCGTTAACTAAGTTAACGGAGGCTTCGAGGCAAACAACCCTCTCTTAGCCAAGTACTTGGCAAAAGAAAGGGAGGCTGTCCAGGGTTTCGACCAGCTAATCCTGGTTCACGTTCATCGAACTAAAAACTGGAAGGCAGACTAGCTGGCCAAAGCCGCTGTGGCCGAAAACGAAGAACAGTATTCGAGGGACATGTGGGAGACCCTAAACGCTCCCAGCGTCGAGAAACGAGAGGCCATACAGATTTCCAAAATGGAAAATTGGATGACGCCTTTCCTTAACTACCTGGCGGACGAACCATTGCCGGAGGATGTGGAGAAAGCCAAACAGGTCAGGAAGACAGCCGGCTGGTACGCTGTGGTTGACAGATGGCTATATCACTGTGGCTACTCAACCCCATACCTCCGCTGTCTAACTCCTGAGGAGGCTGACTACGCCTTAGGCGAAGTTCACCTCGGGATCTGCGGGTCGCACATTGGTGGAAAAAACTTGGCCTTCAAGGTCATGCGCCAGGGCTATTA
>JAOVVI020009439.1:0-13600 GCA_028571085.2 Nepenthes alata
AAACGGGCCGAGAATGTCGAGCCCCCATTGCACGAAAGACCAGGGCGCTGGAAGCGCTCTCAGCTCCGTGGGCGATTGATGATAAAGATTGTGATGGACTTGACAATTCTCGCACCTCTTCACAGAATTTATGGCGTCCATTTTCATGGTTGGCCAGTAGTATCCTTGGCGCATCACCTTGAAGGTTAGTTGCTTACCGTCGATGTACGATCCACAGATTTCGAGGCGAACCTCACCTAATTCGTAATCAACATCCTCTGGTGTAAGGCATCTGAGGTATGGGATCGAGTACCCGTGGCAGTATAGCTTTTTGTCAACAATGGTATACCAGCCGGCTATCTTCTTTATACTCTTAGCCTCATCCGGAGTTTCTGGTAGGGATCATTCCGCGAGGTACCTCCTATGGGGTGACATCCAATTTTTGCCGGAGGAGACCTGCATCACTTCTTTCTCATCTATACTGGGAGTGCTCAAGATCTCTCGCATGCCCCTCAAGTGCTATTCTGGATTTTCTACCGCTGCCGCCATTGCAAGGTTGTCAACCTTCCAGTTTTCTATCCTTGAGATGTGAACCAGATTAAACTTGTCAAACCTCTAGATCACACTCTTTGCCTTAGCAAGGTATTTGGCCAACAAAAGGTTGCACGCCTCGAAACTTCCACGGATATGGTTGATGACCAGCTCTAAGTCATTGTAGACAGTCAAGTGTCTAGCTCAGCACTCCTTAGTGAGTCACAATCCTCTGAATAGGCTTCGTATTTGGCCACGTTATTGGTGGCCGGGAAACCAAGCTTCAAGGTGTATTTCACTTTGAACCCGTTAGGGGTCCTTAGGATCACTCCGTCCCCACTACCCAAATTCGTTAACAAGCCACCCACGTAGAGAACCAAATCTGGTGCTTCAGCATTGCAGTTAGCGTCATGGGTGTAGTCCATATCGAGGATTGGGGATTGGGGTTATGGTTTTCACGATGAAATCGGCCAACGGCCTACCCCTTGATGGATAGCCTGGGCCTGAATTCAATGTCAAATTTTTTTTAATTCGGTGGCCCACTTAACCAACTGCCCTAAAATATTAGGCTTTTGTAGGGTACCCTTTAACGACTGGTTGGTTAGGACGACTATTCGTGAGCGTGGAAGTAAGGCTGTAATTTTCTGGACAAGAAAATGAGTGCCAATGTAATCTTCTCGGCATAGGGGTAACGAGTCTCGGCACTGGTCGAAGTTTTGCTAACATAATAAACTGGCTGCTATGCGTCAGACTCCTGACGCATCAAGACGGAGCTCACGGCAGGCTCTGAAACTACCAAGTACAGGTACAACTCCTCACCCTCTCTTGTTGACATCATGACAGGTGCGCTGGCAAGGTACTATTTTAGTTCGTCAAAGGCGGTCTGACATTTTGCCGACCATTGTAATCTGTTCGTGTTTGTCCCCTTCAAAGCCTTGAAGAAGGGAAGGCATTTGTCACCAGACATGACCAGAAAATAGGAGAGTGCTGCCAGTCTTCCGATCAGCTTCTGGACTTCCTTAACATTCCGTGGTAGGGTCATATTCATGAGAGCTTTGATCTTTCTCAGGTTTACCTCGATTCCCCATTGAGAGACAATGAAATGCAAGAACTTCCCGAAGGATACCTCGAAGACATACTTAGAGGGGTTTTGCTACATTTGGTATGTCCGGAGTGTCTCGAAGGCTTCGGCTAGATCGCGAATATGGTCTTACTCTTGATGAACATGTCATCTACGTACTCCTTCGTATTTCAGCCGATCTGCTTCTCGAACATTTTGTTCACAAGTCTTTTGTAAGTAGCGCCCATGTATTTCAGACCGAAGGGCATGATCTTGTTGCAGTAGGTCCCTTGGTTGGTCATGAAGAAAGTGTATTCCTCGTCTTTCAGGTTCATCCAGATCTAATTATAGCCTAAATAGGAATCCATGAAACCTAGTAGTTCATGCCCAGAAGTGGAGTCCACCAGCAGATCGATAATTAGCAACGGGAAGCTATCCTTCGGGCAGGCTTTATTCAAGTTGGTGAAGTCGACACACATCTGCCACTTTCGCTTACTCTTCTTAATGAGAATGACGTAGGAGAATCAGTTTGGGTATTGGACTTTATAAATTCGACGTCCAGCGGCTTTTTACTTCCTCTCGGATGGCTATCAACTTCTCAACAGAGTGATTCTTTCGTTTCTACCTGATGGGCTTATGGCCGGGATCGAGACTCAACTTATGAACCATTACTCCGATCGGGATCTCAGGTATATCAGCAGGCGTCCATACAAAGATATCTGCATTATATCTTAAGAAGCTGATTAGCTGGTCATGCAAAGGTTTGATGAGCGAGCCTCCTACTTGCACTCATTTTTTTGATTTATCCAGATCCAAGGTTATGAGGTTGGTGACCTCGTCAGATTGCACCTGCTATAGAGTTGTTTCATCTCGATGGTCCAGGTCGTCTGTCAGCCAGTCGACGCTGTATAGGGTGACTTGGGACAAATAGCATATTCGACCGATTATTGGTCACCCAATAGTTTGACAATACTGCATACTGTTGGAAATTTTATTTTTAGATAGGGTATCGACGCTATGACCCCGAATGCTTCCAGGCATGGTCAACCAAGTTAACAACCAAGAAGGTGAGCATGCGGCTCGCTGTTCTGAGGTACGAGCCCAATGTGAGCTCTAGCCGGATTGTATCTTGGACTGCCACTGGTTCATTATCAAATCCATATAGTGGTCCTTCTATTGGTTTCAATTGACTCTTTTTAAATTCCAATTTGAAATAGGTATGAAGGTGAAGCAAATTACAGAAACTATCATAATCGATAAAGACTCGTTTCAATTGGTAATCTAGAGTGCTGTCTGAAATGAGTGTGGATACAACAAGGTGGTCAGTATAGGAGAAGATTATATGTACTGTATCATCGTTATTAAAACTAATGACATCATCCCCCACTCTCTGCTTCTTGTGCCCAGTTTGCATCTCCTGATAATCTGCATGGTGAGCCTTTGGTGTCTCCATGTTAACCACCTCGACTGCGACTCAGTTTCTCGACTGCTGCTACTCAGGCCTGTCCTCGCTTGAGGGATCAAAATTCAGTCCTGAGTTCCTCAGGAACTTGATGAGGTAGCCCTAGTGGATCAGCTTTTCGATCTCTCTTTGTAGAGTCCAGCAGTTTTTTGTGCTGTGACTCTGAGATTGATGGAAGTCATAGTATTTTGTCAGATGTCATCCATTCGGATTCTTCATCGGCTTTGGCCATTTGATGAACTTCTCCTTCTGAATTTGTATGAGGACATTTCCCCATGAGTTATTCATTGGAGTCATGTGAATTGGCCAGAATTCCCTTCACATAGGTGTCTTAGTTCTAGGCTGCTTCCTTTACGGATTGTCTTGGACGTCATTCTTCCTCTTTCCGTCTGCCGACAAGGAACGAAGATGATCGGCCCATTCCGGGTGATTTGCCTCATTGGCCTCTTCCATCGCTGTGTAAGATCTAGCAATGGACTCAGGCTCCCAGAAGGTTTGCGGGTCCTTGTGGACATGGTGCTTGAAAAAGTAGCTCAAACCCAGGGTAGAAATAAAACTGCTCAACTTCACCTCGTCGGTGAGCTTGGGTATCTTCTTGGCTTCGACAGTAGATCGTCCCAAGAACTTCCTCAGGTTCTCGCTCGGCTTTTGCTTGACGTGGATAAGGTGCCATAGCTACTTCTCCTTGCGACGGTTTGAGACATACTGAGTCAAGAAGCTATCAGCAAGATCCAAAAAACTCTGGATTAAATTCAACGAGAGCTGATAGAACCATATCTTAGTGCCCACTTTCAGAGTGAGGGGGAAGTTCTGGCACATGGAAGCTTCCTCTAGGCCTTAGAAGCTGAGTAGAGTACGGAAGTGATCAGGGCAATCTATGGGATCGGTGCTTCCGGCATAAGGTTCCAGAGTTTCATTTTTAATTTTGGTGGTAGCGGTTGGGTCTGGATCTCCATGGCGAAAGAAGATCCCTTTAGATTGGCAGAGTGTTCGCAGCTTCTTCTTTGAACACGCGGTTTCATATTTTTTGGACCTTCTCCTCCACATGTGAGGAGGTTGTGAACCTTTTTGCGTTTGAGGTAGGTACTCAACTCCGAGTGTTCGGTCATGCGATGCGATGCTGGCCGGATGCTACTGCTAGTCAGTTAGGTGATGCGAGAGGCTCCTTCTTGAATTAGAGGCCTCTGCTCGTCCCTGGAGTAGCAGGAGTTCCATCTTTTTGGGGTCTCCTCTGGAGTCCTACGACTCAGTCGTCTTTCTAGCCTAGAACGGGTCCAGTTGTTTAAGGCCGCCGGGGTGCTAGATTTACTCGATTAGGTGGCCTTCTTAGCCGGCTCCTTCTTTCTTTGACCTCCCAGCCTAGAGGCCGGAGTGAGGGTTGAAGGGGAGGGAGCCCCTACCTCTATTTGCCCTAGCGCGTGCAGAGCGCCTGAAATATTTGGAATATCCTATTCATCTACTCTGCCATTGTTAGGATGATTGGAGCTGGTCGATTTCCTGCTCGGTTACCAGCGGAGTGGTCGTTCTCGAGGGAGGTGAGTTCCTTTACCAAAATGTTGGTTTGTACTCTTATGTTCACCATGTTCGTCGATGTTGATGAAATAGTGGATAGGCCATTTGTTCGGATTCTCACAGACGGCACCAATGATAGATCCTGAATTCGATTCTTGAACGGTTTCGGGTTCAGCTGCGCCTTGGGCTTGTGTTGATGTCGGATTCGGTCTTCGTCCTGCTTGCCTTGGATCTTACATACCACAATAAAAGATAAAAAATCTAAGAAAAATGGCAGAACTCACTCCTCTATTTATCCTCCGATACTTAAATCAGTAATCTGCTTTCCAAGATGAATGTAAAAATGAAGTATGCATGAATCAATGTTGGGAAGGCAATTTGTGAGTCTAAATGAGAGGTGCACTCGTTGTGGAGTGGATTAGGTCGTAGTGCGTTCGTGATAAGCAGCTTCTCTATTTTTTGGTAAGTAATTAAATTGTATTAAAAAGAAAAGAAAGAAAATACAACACCTATATTCTATTCTAAGTGTTTTAGCGACTTGGAGATAGAAACATAGTAGCAAGGGCATCCCCTGAGAACCATGACAAAATACAAACAAAAGTACATCGGATCATAAATCATATAACCATAAGGACAACATCAGAGGAATGTCGCCTACTGAGACATTGGTGGAAACAATGCCAATAGATGCCATACACAAAATCAAACAAGCTAAAGCCCAAACTGAAAACTTGTGATAGTAGGGACCGGTATGCCTAGCGGAGCAAATTTGTCCACGTCAGCCAAATCGGGCAGCTACACTCATGCTTCCAAGCTGCCCATATCGGGAGCATGAGAGAGAAGGAACAGGTATGCCCATTAGAGCCATATCGTCCAAGTCAGCCAAACCGAGCATTCCATCTGGACAGACCAAGACGCCATCCACAATGCAAACCAAAAGGCCGGTCAACTAGTTGACCGGGCAATACGTTCTGCAACAGCCATTCGGACAATCAACCCAGGAAAAGAGATCATAAAAGATCTCTTGCAGTCTTAGGAGGGGATTTACGGGGTCTCCGGTATTTGGATTTCTTCCCAGATCCACCTTGCCTAGATTCGAGAATAGAATAGTCAACAGTGGCTCGAGGACTTGGAACCTCAAACTGCATCCTAAACGCTTTAATATTCTTCCTCAGCATGCCCAGGCAAGTGCAAGAGCACTGGTCCCCTCCTTGGTGATCTCCCTAGCATGAAGCACCACACCCAGAATAGTGATTCTGAGCTAACGGACCAAGCTGCTCCGACACCGGCATAATCTCGATGGTACAGGGAGTAGAGCTAGATGGAGAAGAGCCAGCAACCTCCTCATAACAGTAAGATCTCCCCAGAGCTTCCGAACGATCCACATTAGAAATAGGTAGGATGAGCAGCGAGGCTTCACAATCTAGTATGTTCGTATTATTACCGCGTTTTAAAATTTTAGCAAAATATGCTATCCCGGGTAGCATATTCTCTAACCTGTAATATCCTGGATTTCGTTTGGATTATTTAATATTAATTATAATTTTTAAAAAATTAGGCGTGAAAAAAATTAATTAAATATTATAAAATTTGGAGAAATATTTGGATCAATTGGGCTGGCGCCCGAAGTGCGCTCGTGCTATCACCCAAATATCGATTTGAATTTTGGAATAAAAGAAAAGAAAAATAAAAAAATAATAATAATATATTAATATAATATATATATATATATATAATAATAATAAACAAAAAAAACAAACAAGGATCAAGAGAAATTGGGGAGAGAGAAAAGGAGAGAGGGAGGAGAGAGAAGAGATAGGGGAGGAGGGTTTCGGCAGGTGAAGCGGCGATCGGCGGAGTAGAGAAGAGGAGGTGGTCTGTGACGGCACCATTGGCGAGGAGTCCCGCTCGTGTGTGATCGGCAGTGGCCGTTTGAGGCAAAAGCAGCGACAGTGGTGGCGCTTGGTGAGGAGGTCGACGACAGCTGTTGGTAGTGTTAGCGGCGGTGACGTGCGGAGGAGACAGTGCGCTGGTGGTTGGCGACGGCCGTGGGAGAAGCGACGGCGGTGATGTGCAGTAGAGGGTAGCGCACAGAGAGAGATGGGAGGGTTTGTGCGAGGAGAGAGAACAGCGCAAAGGAGAAGCGGTAGAGTTGCGGCCACGATGCCAATGGGGTGATGCCGGGAAGGCTGGTGTCAGCTGTGTGTGGCGGTGGCAGGCCGGCGACGGCCACGCAGGTGGCAGCAATAGCAGAGCAGCGCGCGGGAGGCTGCACGTAGAGGAGAGAGAGAGGGGACACGCCGATAGGAGAGAGAAAATACCCGATTCATACACACTTCGTGACATCATTTCTTCAAATCTGTAAAGTATGAGGTCAAGATAAATATCTATAAACCTCCTCTTTGGTCTGATCAAATATCTGATGTGTTTTGGATATTATTTAAAATTTTTACTAACATATATGTATTTTTATACACTTAATTTTTTTATTCTCGACATACATATGTTGGTCATTGGATAATTTAGAATTTTTTGGTATGAATTTTATAATTTTGAAGGGTTTAATTTTTTTTTGAAAGCTCAAAAAATTTATGAGACACTGTATATTTGTGACGGAACGACCATAGTCCACCATATGACATTCATCAATTATTGTACTTATACCGTATTAAAATACACGTTGAACGAAAAGTATATATGCTTATATAGGTGGACTTAAATTTTTTCTTTTATTCTACATCGCGTGCACAGGATCGCATGAGGTCGGTGCTTCCGAGTCAGCCTGATTACGTAGATTGGTCAAACTAGGTCGGTCAATATCTTGGCCGTCCAAGAATTTTAGATTGGTCGCATGAAACCAAAGAGAACAAACGGGTTGAGATGCCATTAGGAATCAAAATTTCTCGGACCATAAAAAATTAGCGGAAGCATTGAATATCATTTATATATTTTCATAACAGAATCATTTTACAAAAGATTCTAGTTGTCCTAAAATACATCAAGGTCGGTGTTTAACTGCTACAGGCATCCGGATCAACTTTTTCTTCCTAGATAGGCCATCCGATCCTATTCTTTCTCGCCCGATATAAACTCACCACCGTTTAAAAGTTAGAAAACAGAAGAGGTGTGAGCAGAAACCCAACAAGGTATCTATGAATGAAAATCAGAAATAGTATACATATGTCTTCAAACCGGAAACAAAGGAAAACAAAATGGGAGCCTTATGCCTGTAGAACATGATCATTGGCCGTAGTCCTTTTACACAAAAGACTGATCTCCATAACCAATGCAGATTTAAGACTAAATGCTGAAAACCCCTTACATTTAAGATTCGCCCAAAATCGTTATATTTTAGGTTTGCAACTCCCGGTCGTCCAAAACCGCTACATTTAAGGCTTGCAACTCTTGGCCGTCCTATCCCATATTATATCTCACCAATGGCAACATTTAAGGTCCGTAACTCTTGACTAATATAACCGTTACATTTAAGGTCCGTAGTTTTGACCAATATAACCACTACATTTAAAGTTTATAGTCTTTACCAACAAAACCACTATATTTAAGGCCTACAACTCTCGACCGTTAAAATTTCCCTTCCGTAAATCAAGATCTTCCAAAAAATTGAAGTCTTAAGGAGTATCATCCAAAATTTACCATGAACAGAAGTCTGAAGTTCTTAAACATGCGAAAGACCGAAATTCTTTAAAATAAACAAATAGCCGGAGTTCTTTAAGAAAACATGCTTACGTTCATAAACAGCATCCCCATACAAAATGCTATTTCGAGCCGATTATAAAAAGCAGAAGAGATTCTGACATGAATCATGGAATAAAATCTCATATAAGGACACCACATGTACTGAGCATAATAAATCAATCATTATGACCTGCTTGAAGAAGGGCATCAAAACAATAATGCTTATCAGAATCAAAACGTGAATTTAAAATAAAAACATTGGATACACTTGCCTGATTTACGAACTCCCTTACCCAAGTCTGGCCTGGATTCTTTCCTTAATTTCTTTTGTCTCTTTCATGCCTTTTCTTCTTAAATTCTCTCCAAAACTCCCGTCATTTACCCCAACATCTGATATTTATAGATGTGGAGTTGGTAAGAGTAGGTTGGGTTAAGTCACATACTACTAATATTTTACTCTTATTTCTTCTTCTAGAGAATTCTAGATTTTTCGAACAGGTGGGAGCAGTTCCCCTACTCTGAATTGACCACTTTGGCCTCTAGTTAAAGTTTAATCCAGTCAACTTTCTTGGTCTGGTAAATTCTTTTATAGCAGACGTTTATTCCAACTTTCTCTCTGAAATTCCTCTCTAAATTCCTTTTCAAAAATCCTTTCCGAAAATTCGTCTCTGAAAAATGGCCTCCATAAACTGTCTCCGAAAAATCGTTTCCAAATATCCATTTCAAAAAAATCGCCTCTGGATAGCTGTCTCCAGAAAATTAAATGTCTTCGGAAATCGTTTCTGGATGTTACTCAATCATGTATGAAAATCGTCTACAAATTTCACTTAATGGCATCCGAAAATGATCTCAGGAATTCACTTAATCATCATCGGCAGAAATCCCTTCTTCTTTTTTATACTCACTTAACCTTGTTTAGCCGGTCAACCCTCCGTTGACCGGATCGTTTCCCCAACTCCCCAGCCTATCCGATCAAGAAGGCGCTGGCTAGATTTCTTTCATACGGTCTTCTGCATTTGAAACCGGTGATTTTCCTCAATATACAAATCGGTAATTTCACCAATTTTGGTCAATTGCCCACGCCGGTAAAATTTGCCATACCGGAAAAATCTGTGCAAACCGGCAATTTAACATTCCGGCAAAACTTATGCAAACTGGTGATTTCTTTCATTCCAATTTAGACCGAGAATTTACACCATTTCAAGCATTTAAGCATTTTGTACACCGGGCATTTTTATCTCAAGCATAACCGGCATTTTTCTACCCATACCAGCAAAATATATCACTACGTCCAAAGTACCTATTCCAGTCATTAGTGCAAACCGACCTTTTTACCATCTTATCCGGTCAACATGTTGACCGGTCACTTTCACCTTCATCCGGTCAACAATCCCTGACGGTCAACAATTGATTCATCCCATCAACAAAGCCAATTTCGATCAACACTTTTCTGCCGGTCAACATTTACACTTAGCAGATAATAACTTGTTGGTAATTGAGATGACTTCTTCATAACTTAATATTTCTTCCATTAATTAAACCAAATTTTGATTATATAACCTTAATTACAATATTTAAAAATTGGGACATTATAATATTTTTATATCAATTTATTTGTATGAAAATGAATATAAAATTTTGCATAGGCTGTGCAGTCACACACAACTGTTGGGTTGCGGTCATTACAATTAGATTTGAATATTAGATATTTTGGCCAACTTCCGATGGGAAGATATTTGTTATTTGAAAATTCCTTTCTGCTGGCAGGAAAGGTTTGAAATAATGACCCTTCTCATTTGAATATTTTGATTCGACCTTTGAATATATTCGAATGTTCTAATATATCTAATAAATTTGAGAATTGTACCCAAAATTATGGGTGGTAAATAATAATGACTAACCTTACCCATGGGTACAGAGTACATGAGTTGACATACATGCTGATTTAATTTGCAATTGATTTTGTCTAAAATTATTGGGATTATGTGTAACCCTTCATTGAGTTGCCATACTATGATTTATATTTTTACATCGATTGATGTTGGATTTTGACGTGGATATGGATCTTTGGACTTGAATTTGATATTCGTCAATTTTGCCTAATATTGGGTATTGGTATATCTCGTACAAATATTTTTCACTATATGTTTCAATTCAAACCTTTAGAATATCTATCGCGATACTATTTTGACTTTTGCGCATGCTATTGGATTATCCGACAATCGGATTCTGCTCTAGATCACAAGATGATCGGGCCTTAGATTTGGACTCGAACTCGGACTTGGACTTGGATTGGAATCAGAATCAGCTATTTGTCTATTGAAATTGATCCGAATCACTTCTATTTTGTTTATATATATATGTACACATGTCTCGATAAGGACTATTTTCTGATTTGGATATTTATTTTAGATTTGGATATTTGATTTAAGTACAAAATTATCATTGGATTTTGGATCTTGGATTTCTATTTGATTCATTTAATCGGCAATTTGAATTTATTCTGTCATTCGAATGAATTTTACCTATTTAATCTTCTCTCTAATTTATTAAACTTCTTTTATTTAAATATGATACTTATTGAGTATTATGGTCACTTTTCCTATTTTATCCTTTTAGAATAGAAGATTCGAATATATTGCAAGAGTATGACCGTAATCTGTCAGCCATTCGTCTAATTTGGTGAGTTTTGGTTATATTATGGTTTAAATTGGTATTTGATATGATCGGATTATAGAATTGACCGGGTATAGACCCATGGTTATATTTGAATATAATTTTTGGTTAAATTGTTACCTCCATTACGATAATTATAGAGCAGGTCATATTTATTTTGTTCAGACGATTATCCGATGAGGCCCTATGTTAATTTAATTTTATGGTCACACCAGAATTTTAAAATTTATGTTATTTATTCAATTTAATTTAAAATTTTAATTTTAAAAAATATAATTAATTATTTAAATCGACCTATTTAGTATGAATTCATGACATGACCACTAGGCTCGCTGGAAACCAACAATGGGAAAGAGAATAGCAATGGGTTGCTTGAGAGATGGAATGCTTATGCAAGTTCGAGTATTCCTGAGAGTATGCTTTTGGAGTGTGTCCCTCGGTTTTTTTATAGTCATTGGACCTCACCACCTTCCTTAGGTGGCAAGGCAAGCAGCCTGCCATTTGAGAGGATCCGTTCCATCTCTCGTGAGAATGCAGGCGCCATTCAAGGCTGCAACAGTTGGGAAGGATAATTTCTTCCTCCGCGAAGATGTCGCATGCCCTGAATGTTGAAACTTTCGTTGTGAGTCACGTGCTGATTTGAGGGCTTTTCTTCCGGGATGTGCAATGAATTGGGGGCTTTCGTTATAGAGGAGGTTGCCATTTGGGGAGAATCCCTGCATCGCGTCCAATTAGGGCAGGTGACCGTTATGCGTGGGAGAGGACTCGTGGGCCGCTTCTGGCCTAAGCTGCATCCGGTTGCTTTTGGACTATTTTCGGTCAATTGGGGTATTAACTGTCCTTTAGACCAATGGATTTCGATACTCTCTGGTCCAATTGCTTTTCTTGGTCGGCTCACTTCAGCCATCCTCTTCACCAAAATAAACATTCTTCGGAACTTCAACTACATAATAATCCAATATTATAAAATACCAATTGTTTCTCAAATACCAATGCAAGTAGAATATAAATATTTTTCAATCCTTCTTGTACATCCTTCTAGTATTCATAACCTACTAATTTAAAAGGATTAGAAAATATCACAAATCATAAATATAAAATTCAACAAGTATATATATGACATACAAATATATATATTAACAAAATCATTGGAGGTGTATAAAATCATAAAACATATGTGAAATCTAATGTCTCAAACTTTTCAAATAACACAATTTAAGTCATGATTTTGTATACACAGTTTGTTACACATATATGAATATTAAATTATATTAAATTATGTAAATTCAAATATTATATCAAAACTTACAAAATCTCAAAAAATCAAAACATCTTAAAATATAAAATACGATGTACGTCAAATTGAAAAATTAAGAGCAGGTGACTCCCACGCTGACTAATCAATAGGCAACCTTTGAGAATAGATTACACGTATTTTCAATAAATTTAAGATAATATACTATTATTTTAGACTTGTAGGTAGATCGTCTACATAATATTTCTTATACATAAGATTAAGTGTCACTTGTTTTACCTATAGATGACAAGTGTATTGCTCAAGTGTACATAATATATTAGAATATGTCTAAATATATACCATTAAATTGTTATAATGGTTCTCAAAAAATAAAGTGATGACTCTGTAATAAATATAAAAGAGCTTTTTCACACTGTCAAAAAAGCGTAAACTCATATAAGATAATAAAATAAAATTCTTACCAAATGCTTGTACAAACTAGCACATGTAAAGTCAAATAGATAATATTTCATGACTTTTCTTGATAATATTTTTTTATATATGAATATAATATTTTAAAATATCTAGACATTTAGTAAAAAATAACAACATATTTAAATATTCAGTGAAAATATACAAAACCTCATAATATTCGATAAAATACATATATATGTAACAATATTCAAGAAATGGTTTAAATAGTGACATACATATATAATAAAATAATAATTATAAGTTAAATCAATGGATTTAGATTAAAGAATGAGTCTAGAAATAATTATTTTTAATGTTATATTTGACAAATTTAACTAAAAAATTTAGTTTTTTTCTTCTCATTCTTTTTCTTCGTCTATTATCTTTCTCCTTTTTCTCTTCCCCCCACAAAATCACCGAAAATCAACGTAGAATGCCTTATATACTTAATTGGCATACGACTGTCAGACAAACGCATATCAAGTACAATCACAAATGCACATATGCACGAAAGCATTGTATTGGCACACCTCAAGCGCCAATACACTACTATCTCAACCGCGTATAAGTGTTGCAATTAATGCACTTTACGTGCCAAAGATTTTGTCCAATCTATGCATGAGCACTCATGATTGTCCATCAAACGCATAATTACTACCTCCAATATGTACGATCGTAAAGACGAGGATCATTCAGGCATCATTTAAGCGTTGTGCATAATTTTCTCTGATTTATTTTTTTTAATTTTTATTATATAATTATTACCCACGTCAACGTATTATATATAAATAATGATATTGATGCGCATCTAGATCCAAATTTCGAACGGATTCGGATTCATCTGGATGGTTGAACGAGTTTCGTTCCCGGAGCACGAATCCTGCACACCACTAAAAAGTACAGGAGGTCAGCGTGTTGGCGAAAAGTTGTCCCACCAAAAATACTCCGACGCTCAAGTCAGTAAACAGCCTTC
>JAOVVI020009440.1:1150-13600 GCA_028571085.2 Nepenthes alata
CTGGAACTAAATTTCAAACGGGTTTAGATTATGTCGATCTTTGAATTTGACTCTATCCACCGAGTTTGGGTCCTACATACCACTAAGACAAACGAAATGTCAAGTACCGACGATATATTATTCCACCGAAAATACTTTGATGTTCAAGTCAGTAAATAGCCTTTCAAGAATCGATAAGGTAGAAGAAATGGTGTAACAAAGGTGAGGACTCGTTTGTGGGGATGATTTGGCTCTCGCTAGGAGAGGTTAATGTGGCTCGTGAAGAGTGTTGATTCCTGACTTTCAATTTTTGGGGACCGGAGTGATAGGAAGTACTGAGAATGTGGGTGTCCTAAAAGCGCGAGAACTTGAGAAGACGTCAGGCGAACTCTCAAGGATTCCTCTAGAAAGAGGGATATGAATGTCAGAGCAACTCGTATGAGTATGAGAGCGTTTGTTCTCTTTCAGAAGGCCTCCTTGAAGTGTTGACTCTATGGCCTTCTTATAGTCGAGAGGTTGAGAATCCTTCCTTAGGAAGCAGTGCAGGATTTCAGTACTTTGCTGGAACAGCTTTCATTCGTGGGGCCAGCATTAATGGCGGTAACGGCTCATTTGAAGGTTCTCCTTCCTTCTATGCTTTGTAACATCTAGGGTTTTACAGGGGAAAGAATCTAGCACTTTTTCCATCGGGTGAGTGTTGAATCTGCTGGTGATTGTTGCTATGGAGGTTGTCTTCTAGGGGAGCGCAAAATCAGGAAAGAAAGCTGCTGCAGGTCAAATTGGGCATGGCGTATTTAAAGCTTATTCGAGTGGAGGCCTGTTACAGTGCTGCTGGTCAACGGAAATGTTGACCGTCCCTGGTGTCAGTCGTCCATCCTTATGCTGGTTTCATTGACATTTTGTCCAATCAACGGTTCACATTGATCGTCCAGGCCAATGCGTGGGCCTTCATGGATTTGGGTCGTTCCTCCTTCCTAGGTCAGTCCACTATGGGAGTACCCATCACTAGCCCCCATGCTGGTGGTATGATTTCTAACCTCCAGCATGCCCTTCATGGGCCGCATGGCTTGGAGTTCACCAATATCCGTTGACCGTCCAGGCCTAAAATCCAAAGATCATGCCAGAGGAGAAGTGGACCAGTTTTGCTGACCGCCCAAGCCAAAATCTGGAGAACCTGCTGAAGGGATTGTTGACCGTACTCGTTAATCGCCAAGGCCAAGGTCTGGAGAACCTTTTGAAGAAAATGTTGACCAGATTTGTTGACCTTCAAGGTCAAGGTCCGAAGAACCTTCTAAAGAAAATGTTGATTGGATTTGTTGACCATCAAGTTCAAGGTCCGGAGAACTTACTGAAGGAGATATTGACCATATTTGTTGACTGATAAGGCCAAGGTCTGGAGAACTTGTGGGAGTGGAGTGATGCACCATCCTTAGTTATTTTATTCAGACAAAAAGGCAGCCACGTGTCTGCACACGATAAATTAGAGATTCCGATAATTAATGTACCGAGGGATCTGGTTCGTCAGTGCCCGTTCAGGGGGCGCCGCGTGGCAGTAATGATGGCACTAGTTTACGAGAGGGTTACTTTGGCTGGCATTTGTGTTGCCTTCAAGTTGCCCGTTCATCTCCTTTTTGAATTTTCCACGCATTCCTTTGTCTTTGAGTGAGCATTTGTTTTTCTAAGTGTTGCACCGCTTCCTTTCTTACACCCATGCTCTTGGCTCCTGTTGCATAGATCGCTTCAAGCCTCATAGAGACTAACCTAAAAGAGTTGTATGTTGAGTACAACATTTCAAAATCGATAGTTCCCCGCGTTCATGATAAGGAAGATAGGGCATGCTCACCGCCTGAAGGTTGTTTCACCATTTATGAGGCCCATTTGAGGAGTGGGCTACGCCTTACCCTTCCCAACGAGTTATGGGAGATTCTAATTGCTCTTAGGGTCCCTATTGCACAGCTTCATGCCAATAATATTCAGTATTTGTGCATGTTCTGTATTTTCCTTTGCCAACATTCAAGGAAGTTGACGGTGGAGATGGTGAGGGTCCTGTTCAAGGTCAACCAGAGAGCAGAGTGGATCTCTTTGGCTCTGCGGGGTGGTCTCTAGGTTAGCATCGCCATTTACGACTCCTTGAAGAACTGGAAGGACAGGTTCTTTTTGGTTTATGTGGACGGGTCCTGGCCGTTGGCCAAGGAATGGGGCATGGTTCCTGAGATTTACACCGGGACTCCTACTGAGATGGAGACGGAGTCCCTGGAGTGGCTCTTCAAGTTGGTAAAGAAACATTATTTGAATTTTTGGAGAGACCACCTGATCTCTCGCAATGAGGCCAAGAAGGCCAAGTGGGGGCCTCTGTCACCATAACAAAAGCTTATGGAAGCCTCCAAGAGGAGGAGAATCAGGGCCCTTGCAATCAGGGAGTCATCCAGCGGTGGTTCTCCCGCTAGTCCAACAATGGCGGTGGTAGCAGTAAGGCCTTCCTCATCCTCTTCCACAGATCCCGAGAATGTGTTAATTGGCCAGCTGGCCGGAATGGGGGATAGCTCTGCCATATGCGGCAAAGATTCCGCCGTTGAGATTTTTAGGGAGAAGTTGTATCCCGCCCCTAGCTGTGTTGTTCTTTCCCTCCCACAGTCGGAGTGCTTGACGTGGTTGGAACCTTACCCGGAAGTCGTCATTGAGGGTGTCCCTGAACCATCAGAGAAGGTACTTGCCGGGAAACCAATAGAGGTGCCTATTGACCCTCTTGTTGGGCTAGTTGTCGTGACATCTGACGAGCCGTCTCTTGAGGAGACTCTGGGGGAGCCAAGAGTGTTAGTTGTCGGAGAACCTCAACCGGCAGTCAAGGTTATGGTAGAGATCACGGAGGATGCTGCCGCTGAGGAGCCTGTACAAGCCATGGGAAGGCTAGAGGGGCCTGATGTTGGAAAGCCGTCGGAGACGGACGACCTTGTGGCGGAGCTGCTGGAGGAATCCGTGGCGGAGGCTACTGTTGGGTACGCTTGAGAAGGTTCCATTTCTGGTCCTCTGTCATCTGAGTCAAGATCTTGTGCAAGGCCAGTGCTTCCAGCGCGAAGGATTTGGCAGGTGAACTTTTTGCTGCCTACCCTTCCTCTTGGTTTAATCGCTGCTAATACTTATCGTTTTTGCAGAAACAAAAAGTCTCCACTGCTGTTGTTAAGGAAATTGCCCAGTGAGACCTAGCAATCGCTGATAGGGACAAGTTGATTGCTTGGCTCAACGAGGAGCTGGAAGTAATGAGGACTGAGCACCGGGATGATGCGGTCGCCCTAGGATCAGTGCTGGCTAACCTAGAGGCTAAGATTACTTGGCTTAGAGAGGAGAATGTCAGCCTTAAAGATGTCGTGGTGCTAGGTATGGTTGAGGAGAACGACAGACTTAAGGAGGAGAACGCTGGCTTAAAGGAAGAGGGTGACCGAACCATGCGGTGCCTTGACCAGCTTGCGGGGCAAATGGCCACCCTGGAGAATTAACTGTCCACACGTGTCCATCCCCACGAGGTTGAGAACATGTTGTTGGCACGGCTATGGGAGGGGAACAACATTCGTCAGCATATTACTCAGCTAATTGATCCCAATTTTTCAGTCGAATTCCTCAACTTGGAGAACCGTTCTGCTCAGTGTCGTGAGTGCCTCGTGGGGGAGCCTCGGACCAGTAGTAGTTCACCAGCGCCTCCTTCTAGGAACTTTGCCCCTCCTTAGTTCTTATGACTCTTGTTTTTTGTAGTTAATGTATCGATGAGAGAACATACTCAATAAATCAGCTGTTTCATTGACGTTACGTGTCTTTTACCTTTAATGTGATTCCCATTCCTCCGTTACTGTGTTTCCTGGCCAACTCTGTGCACGAGTTGGCTGACTGCCTTGCTTAAGACGTTGTAGGCATTTTTCAAAGGGATTGAGCCTTCGAGTAGGTTTACCCATATGTCACGACATGCCTGATCCGTGATTACGAGGGAGTAAAGGCTTAGTAATGCCACTCTAGTGTGAATGGGGGTGGCCAACTTTTGGAAGGAGAGCCTTTACTAATGACGACTGTTGTTAACTGATCACGCTCATTCCCAGCAAAGGAGATTATGGCGTGCGTTGGTTGAACCCCCTAAGATTTTGACCACGAATGAGCCATTTGGATGACCAAGGTTTAGTTCAACCTTTAGTAGGCCACCTGGATAACCAAAATTTTATTACGATCGCTCGTGGGCCACCTGGATGACCAGTATTTCATTACGATCGCTCGTGGGCCACCTAGATGATCAATGTTTCATTATGACCGCTCGTGGGCCGCCTGGATGACTAGGGTTTGGTTACGAGATGGTGAAAACCCTTTCGATTTAGGGACAGTCTAGGTCATGTAAACCTGTAAATATATATAAACATGCGTATGGAGAAGAAAAGGAAAAGAATCTACAATGAGGTGACATAACGTGCCAAGTGTTCCTATATGCGTGCCAATGGTTGACTTACTTGTGTCTCTATTAAAAGTAACGCTTGAGGTGGATCGCCCTCCACGTCAGAGGAACCAACTTGGCGCTCTAGGTTCGGAGTTGTATGCTCCGTTTTATAGGACGGCGGAGACTAGGAAGGGACCCTTCCAATTCGGGGAGAGTTTATTTCCGTTGATGATCTTGCCTGTTGCCTCGATGCTTCACAAGACTAGGTCTTCAACCTCAAAGTGCATCACTTTTACCTTCTTGTTGTAATAGCACACAACCCGCTGTTGGTAGGCTACCGTCCACAGTCTTGCGGCCTCACAGGCCTCTTTCAACAAGTCTAGGTGTTCCCGAATTTTTTCAGAGTTGCCCTGTGGGTCGAAAGACTCAGTTCTGAGACTTGGGAGCCCGATTTTGACTGGAATTACCGCCTCAGCCCCGTAGTAGAAGCTAAAGGGTGTCTCACGAGTTGGCTGCTTAGGAGTTGTTCAGTATGACCATAGTACGGAGGGTAGCTCATTAACCCAAGAGCCCGCTGCATTCTCTAGGTTGGTCTTCAGACCATTGAGTAGCGTACGGTTGATGACCTTCACCTACCCATTCACTTGCAGATATGCCACAGAAGTGTGGACCAGTCTGATACCCAAGTTGGTGTATTACTTAGTGAAGCACTTTCTCGAGAACTGAATTCCGTTGTAAGTGATGATAGCCTCGGGGACGCCAAATCTTATGATTACTTTATGATGAACAAATTCAAGAGCATTGTGCTCTGTGATTTTGGCCAGCGGGATAGCTTCAATCCATTTGGTGAAGTAGTCGATGACAACGTTAATGAATTTCCTTTACCCCGTTGCAAGGGAAAACGGGCCGAGCATATCAGACCCCCATTGTGCGAATGGCCATGGGGCCTGGAGGGATTTCAGCTCGGTACGCGGCTGGTGGTGAAGATTGACAGAAATCTGGCAGTTTTCACACCTCCTTACGAACTCGAGCGCATCCTTTTTCATTGTTGGCCAATAATAACCCGGGGACATGATTTTGAATGCCAATTTATTGCCACCAATATGGGATCTGTATTTATCGAGGTGGACTTCACCTAGGGCATAGTCAGCCTCCTCTGAAGTGAGGCACTAGAGGTACGGGGTCGAGTAGCCACGATGATATAGTCGTCCATCGATCATAGTGTACCAGCCGGCTGTCTTTTTGACCCGCTTAACTTCGTCTGCATCTTCTGAAAGTGCTTGATCCGTTAGGTATTTTTGGTACGAGGTTATCTAATTTTCTACTCTGGAGATCAGCATTGCTTCTCGCTCCTCCGTGCGGGAGCATTGAGAATTTTCCGCATGTCCCTTGAGTATTGTTCTGGGTTTTCGGCCGCCGCCGCCCTAGTAAGTTGATCAGCCTTCGAGTTCTCAGCTCTAGGAACACAAACAAGGATCATCTTGTCAAACCACCTGCTGATCTCCTTGGCCTTGGCCAAGTACTTAGCCAAGTGGGGGCTACAAGCTTCAAAATCCACGTTAACTTGATTGACGATAAGTTCAGAGTCGCAGTAAACGGTCAGCCGCCTTACCGAGCATTCCTTGGCCAGTCTCAACCTAGCCAATAGGGTTTCGTATTCTACGACATTGTTGGCCACCAGGAAGTCGAGCCGAAGAGAGTATTTCACCTCAATCCTATCTGGAGTTTTTAGGACTACTCCGGCACCGCTGTCAGAGTCCGTAGAAGATCCGTCCACATTGAGGACCCATTCCGATTATTCCTTGTGTTGTTCTGCGTCCCTAGTGGGCTGTTCCTCGAGAATTTGGGTCATGATTTTGACGATAAAGTCGACTAAAGCCTCGCCTTTGATGGCGGGCCAGGGCCGAAATTTGATGTCAAACCCTCCCAATTCGATAGCCCACTTTACCAACTACCCAAAAATGTCAAGTTTTTGTAGAATGTTTTTCAGAGGCTGGTCGATGAGAACAATCACGCGATGGGCCTGGAAAAAGGTCTAAGCTTTCGAGCGGAGAAAACAAGTGCCAAGGCTAGCTTTTCTGCACGAGAGTAGTGTGTCTCCGGACCGGTCAACATTTTGCTCACGTAAAAGACCGGACGCTTGGTGTTAGAGTCTTTGCGTATGAGGACTTAGTTGAGGGCCACCTTTGATACCGCTAGGTAGAGGTAGAGCTCCTCTTCGTATTTAGGTGATGTTAGCAACGATGGGCTGGCCAGATATCGCTTCAAGTCGTCGAAGGCAGTCTAACACTCTATCATCCACTGGAACCCGTTTGCTTTTGCTCCCCTTAGTGCCTTGAAGAAATGCTGGTACTTGTCTCCAAATTTTTCCAAGAAGCGGGACAAGGTTGCCAGTCGTCCTGCTAGCCACTAGAGTCCTTGATGGTCTATAGTGGTGACATGTCAGTGAGAGCCTTAATCTCCTCTGGGTTTACCTCAATCCCTCGCTGGGAGACGATGAAACCCATGAACTTCCTTGAGGAGACTCTGAAGACGCACTTGACTGGATTCAGCTTCATTTGGTGTGTGTGGAGTACCTTGAAAGAGTCGGCTAGATCTCGTATATGGTCCCTGGTGTGCATACTTTTGACAAGCATATCATCGGCGTACACCTCCATATTATGGCCGATCTGCTTTTTGAACATCTTATTCACGAGTCGTTAGTATGTGGCGCCTGCTTTCTTAAGACCGAAAAGCATGACCTTATAGCAATAGGTGCCTTAGTTGGTCATGAACGAGGTGTGCTCATCATCCTCCGGGTTCATCCGGATCTGGTTGTAACCTGAATACGCATCCATGAAGCTCAACAACTCGTGGCCAGATGTTGAGTCCACCAACAAGTTGATCCGTGGTAAGGGAAAGCTGTCATTCGGGTAGGCTTTGTTAACGTCAGTAAAGTCGATGCACATTTGCCATTTTCCATTGCTTTTCTTTACCATGGCGATGTTCGAGAGCAAATCCGGATACTAAATCTCCCTGATGAAGCCGACGTCCAGCAGCTTTTTTACCTCATCCGAGATGACGATTAATTTTTTCTATTGAGTGGTTTCTCCACTTTTGTCTAATGGGCTTGCTGTCAAGATTGAGGTCCAACTTGTGGACCATTACTTCGGCCAAAATCCCGGGCATGTCCGTAGGGGTCCATGTGAAGATGTCAATGTTCTGCCGTAAGAACGTGACCAGCTTGTGAAGTAGTGTCTCGGTGAGTGAGCCGCCAATCTGTACACATATTTTTGAATTTTCCTGATTTAGTGGGATCAGATCGGTTGCCTCTTCGAACTGTGCTTGCTGTAAAGTTGCCTCGTCCCGATGGTGTAGTTCTCCTGTTGATCTGGGCTGCTACTCGGGGTAATCTGGGACATATAATATATCCGCCTAGTGACCTGGTCGCCCAGCACTTTGCCTATACCACAAGCTGTCGGAAATTTTATTTTGAAATACAATATTAAAGTGACGGCTCCGAACGCTGTTAGATATGGGCGGCCTAGTATGGCGTTGTAAAGAGAAGGTACGTCAACTACTAGGAAGGTAAGCATTTGACTTGCCGTTTGACTTGCCATTCTTGGATATGAACCCGGAGTTACTTCTAGTTGGATCGTCCTTTAAACGGGCACGAGTTTTTTGTCCATGCCATATAACGGGCCTTCAGCAGGCCTTAATTGACTATTTTTTAGACCAAGTTTAAAAAACGCATCTAGGTAAAGCAAATCGCATGAACTTTTATTATCAACGAACACTCGTTTCAGCTGGTAGTCGATGCTACCGTCTGAAACGAGGGCGGATACAACCATGGGATCTACATGGGGAGAAATTACATGCTCGAAATCATCATTACTAAAACTAATGACGTTGTTCTCGATGAGCTGCTTATTCTTCCCAGGGTACTGCTCCCTGTGGTCCGTCGAAGTCTTGGCAGGCCGAGTTGTAATTTTGTTAACTACTTCTGCCATGACCCAATTCCTTAGTGGAGATGATTTTGGACCGCTATCGACTGTCGTACCAGAGCTCTAACCAGGATCCTTGATGAACCTGGTGAGATGGCCTCTGCGTATTAGCTCTTCTATCTCCGTCTGGAGTGTCTTGTAGTCATCGGAGGAGTGTCCGGGAGATCGATAAAAATCACAGTACTTGGCTAGATTTCCTCCTTCCGCCTTCTTAAGGGGCTTGGGCCACCTGAGGAACTTCTCACCCCGAATCTGCATGAGGACATTCGAGCGCTTGTCCGTCAGGGGTGTTAGGGTGATTGGCTTGTAGTCCTTACGCTCTGTTGGCCTAGTCCTATGGTGCTTCGGTCGGGGGTGTTTTCCGCCGCCGTGTTTCCTCTTTGGCCTCCTCTGCTGCCGCATAGGCCCTAATGATAGATTCTGCTTCCCGAAAGGTCTGCGGGTTCTTATATGCAAGGTGCCTAAAGAAGTCTCCATGCGTCAGCGCCAAGATGAAACTGCCTAGTTTTATTTCCTCCGTGAGTCAGGGGATCCACCTAGCTTCTGCCACAAAGCGATCCAAAAACTTTCGTGGGTTCTCCCCATGCTTCTGTTTGATATACAACCGATGCCAAGGCTGCTTTTCCTCCCTGGGGATGGAGGAATACTGTGGCAAGAAGAGATTTGTAAGCTCCTGAAAACTTTGGATTGAATTCGAGGGGAAATGATGGAACCATATGCTCGTGTCTCCTTTTAAGGTGAGCGGGAAGCAGTGGAACATGACTGCGTCCTCCAGCCATTGTTAACCTAGATGGGTGCGGAAGTGGACGAGATGATCAATGGGATCAGCACTCCCATCATACGAGTCAAGGGATGGCATTTTAAATTTTACCGGCACGAGACGGTTTAAGATCTCCGTTGTGAAAGGAGGAGATATGTCGATATTGGCTGTGTGCTCATCGGCTTTGAAGACATGGTTCCGTTTCTTTTCTAGCATCGAATCAGCTTGAACGGCATAACTAGATATTTTGGAGTTGAGATATGTCCCCAACTCCGTTCTTTCTCTAGTTTGTCTAGTAGCCGGGAGGCTACTGTCACCAGTAAATCTAATGGCCTAGGAGGCTCCCTCCTAAGCTCGGGGCCTAGATTCAATGCGAAAATGTCTGGGGTTCCTTCGTTCCGAACTTTCCTCTGGAGTCACGCTGATTCCCCACCCCTCACGCCTTAGACGGCTCTGAGCAGGTGATGAATCCGGTGCTCGAACATTGGTTGGCCTTTCGGGCCTTTGAGCATGTCCTTTCTTTCTCTGGCCTCCTCGTCTGGATGCCGGCGCAGGGGCTGCTGCCAGTGCAACCCCCTGATGTGCTTGCTCCTGGAAGGAGCAGAGTATTTGAAGCATCCTATTGGTGTTTAGCATATGCTCCACCAGGTTTTGAAAGAAAGGTGCTGGAATTCTGCTGGCCACCCCTTGACCATGACACCAGTGGCGTGGTCCTGGTTGGGCGAGGCCACATCTCTGGTTGGCTCGCTTGCTCGTGACCTTATGTTCATCATTTCGATTGAGGGTATTGGTTGAGAAAGGCTTATGGAAAACGTAGCTGGCTTTTTGTAAACGTTTCTCACAGATGGCACCAATGATACATCTTTGAACCAAACTTTGAACGGGTTCAGGTTACGTCGATCTTTGAATTCGGCTTTGTCGATCAAGTCTCAGTCCTACACACCACTAAGACAAACGAAAGGTCAGGTGCCAGCGGGATGTTATCTCACCGAAAATACTCTGACGCTCAAGTCAGTAAATAGCCTTCCAAGAATCGAAAAGGTAGAAACAAGGATGTAACGAATGTGAGAAGTAGAGAGTGTTTGTGGGGATGATTTGGCTCTCGCTGGGAGAGGTTAATGCCGCTCGTGAATAGGGTTGATTCCTGACTTCCGATTTTTGAGGACTAGGGTGATAGTTAGTACCGAGAGTGTGGGCGTCCTAAAAGCGTAAAAGCTTGAAAAGACATCGGGTGAACTCTCAGGGATTCCTCTAGAAAGAGGGATATGAATGTCAAAGCAACTCGTATGAGTATGAGATCATTTGTTCTCTTTCAGATAGCCTACCTGGAGTGTTGACTCCACGGCTTTCTTATAGTCAAGAGGTTGAGAATCCTTCCTTAGGAAGGAGTGCGGGATTTTAGAGCTCTGCTGGAACAGCTTCCATTCGTGGTGCTGGTATTAATGGCGGTAACGGCTCCTTGGGAGGTTCTGATTCCTTCTGTGATTTGCAACGGCTAGGGTTTTATAGCAGACAGACGAGAAAAATCGGCACTTTCCTCATGGGGTTAGTGTTAAATTTGCTGGTGACCGTTGTTGTGGATGTTGCCTTCTAGGGGAGCGTGAAATTAGGGAAGAAAACTACTGCAGGTCAAACTGGGCCTGGCCCATGTAAAACGTATTCAAGGGGAGGCCTGTTACAATGTTGCTAGTCAACAGAAATGTTGACCGTCCTTGGTGCCAGTCGTCCATCTTTATGCTGATTTCATTGGCTTTTCGTCCGATCAACGGTTCGTGTTGACTGTCCAGTTCAATGCCTGAGCCTTTGTGGATTTGAGCCTTTCTCCTTCCTGGGCCAGTCCACTATGGGAGTATTCATCAATCTTATAACTCAACTTGTTTTATTTATACGTCATTTTAAATTACTTCTCTTGAAAAGAAATTATTTTAATAAATAGAATAATATTTTTTATTTTTTAAATACTGAGAAATAAATTATAAAATATCGTTAATATAAAAGTTAATAATATAACTTATGAATTTTATATGGAATAATTTACCATTTAATTTTAAATAAAATTATAATTTAAAGAAAGAAATAGTATACTTATTATTTAAAGTAGTAATATTAAATATTCTAAATTTATTTATAATAGCATTAGTTATTTTAAAAATTATGAAAAGAGTGTGTGAGTGATTTAAACTCTGAAACCAGAAAATTTTTTTTATAATTCTCAATTTTTAGAAATTAAATGTGCTACAATGCAAATATAAGATAACGTGATTATCATATGTCACTGATTAAAGAATTATTAGATTAAATATATATTAATTCAGAAATTAATTCTTATTTAAATTATAAAATAAGATAAATTGTCTCACATTTAACAATTTGTCAAAGATATTTTATATGCCTTACTACAAATACTTCTATATGTACCGTTTGAATTTATGATTTTCCACTCTAAGAAAATAGCTCTCCTATTGAACTATATATTTTATTAGTTCCTTTCGATTGAATTGCTAGTCATACTAAAAAACTTTTAACTATACACCGCCCTAAAATATTAGTTCGGTTTAAGTAAAAGATAATTGATATCTCTCATTTTTTTTTTTGTGTCTTTTAAAGTATCCTATATGATTAGAATTTTAACACGTATAATCTTTTTATATTTTTTATAGACGGTCATTTCTTTTTTTTTGGTAAGTAATTAATTGTATTAAAATTTAAATAAACTGTACAAGCATCTAAGATTTTTACCAAGAGTTTTACCAACTTGAAAAAAGAAACATAGAAAGAGGAAGTCTTAAGTAAATGATTACACAATTGGAATCAGACAAAAAAGAAACATAGAAAGAGAAAATACCCAAAAATAAGACACAGGAGTCTTAAGTAAATGATTACACAATTGGCATCAGACAGTGAGACGGTCATTTCCTAACTGTATTAGTAGTAGTTTTATTTTTGACAAAATAACGTTATAAATTTAGAATTTTAGAACCGCTATCAATGTATATAATCAATATTGGAGTATCAAAATTATTTTTTTATATTTTTTTGCTACCAAAATTAAATATATATATATATATTTCATAATTAATAGTTAGCTTATAAAATAAACATAATAATATATAAATTACAAATAAAAATTAATAAAACTAATATAAATTGATGCGTACCTGGATCCGACTTCGAACAGATTCGGATTCTTCTTGGATGATCTGATCCGGCTGCGTTCACTGAGTGCGGGTCCTGCACACCACTAAAATGAACAAGAGGTCAGCGTTATCGGCGGGAGGTTGTCCCACCGAAAATACTCCGACGCTCAAGTCAGTAAG
>JAOVVI020009441.1:0-13600 GCA_028571085.2 Nepenthes alata
CATATCACACCTCAAAATTGAGTATTTTCTCTTAACCTTAGCTTAAACCTTATCATATACACAGGTTCATCACTCTTCCACTGCGTGCTCTGATCAATCATTTAGCATTGAATTGTTCGATGATGACTCATTGTCACATCACAACCTAGCTTCTTGATTCTTTTACCGAGCTCAGCTAAAATCTCAACATAAAATTCAAAGTACCATTAGACTTCAAAAGTATGATACTTTACATCTTTTTCATTTCGTTGGTATGTCCTCAAATCGATATTTCCTTAAGGTACATATTCCCTTCCGAACATCCAACTTATACGATAGCCTTGATTAAAACCGATTCTAAGATATCCATGCCACAGAAATAATTCTCACAGATCCTCAATTCACCACAGATTAAGAAAACCTAACTATAACAGTCACCACAGATTCGATACAGTCTCTCGCCGTTGCTCAAGACCTCAAGACCTTAATACTTAACAACCTCGAGATCCTTGTTGATACACTGATGAGCCAATTAGATTAACCCGAATCATTTTAATTTTCTTAAAACAAGACCATAAGACTTCTTATTTCAAACTTTATATCTTCCACATCTCCGATACAATTTAGCACACCAAGTCTATAAACCTTAACATTCATTACCAATACTGATGTTCGCTTTTCCTCAAGATACCGAAGTTCCTTTACATAATCCTTACACAAGGCTATCCACTTGCAAAATCTCAAGGTCGGCTTCAGTTATAACATAACCACAAATTCTCTCAAACAGAGACTTCCAATTGCTGATTTCAAATAATTGAAGAACACAACTTCAGTTGTAATTAGGTATTACTTTCTCAATTAACTCAGAGGCATCGTTCTCTAAGCGGTACAGAAAAACATAATCATTAAATAGATTAATTTGTTCAGGATCTCCTAAGGTTACCTCTTCTTCATAACATAACCACATTAATCCTCAAGATTATTAGATCAGAGCTACTTCTGAGAAAATTTCGTCCAATATCAATTTATTGATCTTACATTCACCTATTGCAGTTCTCAACTTTCAGATTCACAAGGCATTAATTTCTTCCCAAGACATCATCCGTACTTTTTCCCAAGGCAAGGGCCTCATTACCAAATTCCACTTACGAGTTAAATCATCTCAAACCATAAACTTCTCCCTCACTTTGCTTGTGGGTGATTACCTATTGATACAAACTAACAGAATTCCAATCCCTTTTAAAAGCATATCACTTATGCTAACTTGCCTGATCATTAGTTAATTCTACTTTTTGGAGGATCTACAGTTTCCTTAATAGTATCTAGCCAATACTCTTTCAATTTCACATAATTCCTTGGAAACCAATGTCGAGTTCAATCCATCTCTGAATCGCCCACTAAAATGTATCATTTTGGTCTTTTCCTCCAAACACATATATTCTTGAACAGTCATCTACTGACTTCAGAAAAAGGTAGTCTCATTTTCTAATTAAACTTAGTGCTTATTCTTAATTCGACTAGCTTTGCCTCTTACTCAAAATTTCTAATTTGAATTAATTTGATTAATCTGAGATGCGCCTTTATAGGGTATCGTATTCTCTTGGGATAATTTACATAAGTATCCTTGAGTTCCATCTCAATTTTTGAAAGGATCTGCATAACCCTAAAAGATCCCGAAGAGTTATCACAAAAGTAAAATCCACAAATTCAGAACATTTAACTGACACAAAAATACTACTGAGACAATCATTCTAAAAATTTTAGCACAGTCTCCAATTATCATTAAAACCTTAATATTTAGTAACTTAATATTCCTTTGTCATGTTAATTTATTCTTCCCAAGTCAGACCATTCCATTTTTCACCATTATTTGGCTAAAACCCAGGGGCCTTACCATTCGATCAACCTTAAACAAAATCACAAGGGTTCTCCTTTCAGACTTCCATGACCATACTTGTTCCGATAGCGGGACCGGTTCGCGGTCACCTGCCTCATGAATATTTTAATCTCAAAGACTCCCAATATCAAATCATAATTCTTTAGTTAACCACATTTTTCAAAGTTCGCCAAATATCTTTATCGATGCTATTCGAATCCTCAAGATCATTGCTAATCTCATCACAACCTCAACAGCAACTTCATTTGGCAGTCAGAAAATAAGATAGGTAAATATTCTCTTTAACAGTTTCCTCAAATTTCCTCATCTGACTAAGAACTTCTAGGTATGGCCTAATATGCTATTTATACGTAGCACACACCTCAAATTTACCAACTAGATCAACTTAATATTCTATCAAAGTTGATTTATTCATAAACCCAAACCAAACATCAAAATCATAACTCCGTAAGATAAGGGTTACTCCTCAGGGATTGATATCACTAGGTTTTATCCTGAAAATTTGGAATACACAAACTTAATCCCTTGTCATCATTAACTCGCTTCATCTTCCGACCATCCAAAAAGTGACAAAGAGATGCGCTCTTTTAAAATCAATTGCTCCAAGAGATACCCAAAAAGATGAGGTGTGATACCAAGTAACCCATTATCTGCCCTACCTTTCCTTAGCTAGCTGAGCTTTATTTGGACAAATCAAGAATCTTGATTACTTTCTTTAATACCCCAAGCTCAATACATTGACTGTTCTTCTGACTTAATTCTAAACTAGAACAAGTCAAAATAACTCACCTCATCTCAAAACAGTTCCACCAGAACCTTCAACCTACTTCAATTCTGCTTAATCACTAAGCCTCGATCCATTTTTATCCTAAATCATCTTGGCCTTAGATCAGATTACCTTAAACTTAAGCCTAATATCCAAACCAATCAACCTAGACCTGAGGTCACTGTAAATCAATTTAATCATTCAGTTTAATCACTAATTCCTAGCTCAAATCAATCCTAAGTTATGCAAGTTTGAACACCGAGGATTTCCTAACCTAGCTTAATCTATCTAGGTCTACTTATTCGGTCAGTCAGGATTATTTTCTAAGCTTCTACATACGATTCAGAGCATTCTTAAGAGATCACATTTTCTTTAATACAAATTGTGACAGAACAGTTCCTAAACCTTATAGGACCCTTTGTTAAACAGATACAAAAACTTAAATTAGTTAAATTCTGCAGAAATTTTGGACAGAGCCTATAAACATTTGGGCAGAGTTTCCTCTGTATCAAGACCAGAACTTGATGTTCAATCTGAATAAATATAACTTATACAAGCACACAACTAATTAAATACCATAGTCCATCCTATAACATACATTCACATGACCACAAAAGCCATCTATGGCTTTATTTCAACAGTCCTAGCTACTATTTCGGATGAAAGATACTGTCTATAACCTGTACAAAATCTAGAGAATAGAATAGCGAAAGTAACTATATAAACCTACGAAAACATAAATACTAATCCAACAGAATTCAGAACGTGTAATAATCATAAATACATAATTTCGTCCACCATTTAGACATTTACATGCAAAATACTAGAATTTCTAAATTTTCAGTATTACTTTGAGGCTCAAAATCTTCCTTGCTATGCTCTATCTAAGCCTGCGCGTCCAGTGTCTTCTCTATGTCCTTATCTGGATAGAAAAAAATAGTAAAATAGTGAGTTGAAACCCAACAAGGTACTAAAACATGTAGAATCTAATGATCTCATGCAGAATATAAATATAGAAGGTTCTAGAAACTGTTAAAGAATAGGAAATATATACAAAAAGTATGAGAAAGCATGATTCAACATGAATAGGTATTGGAAATCTTTTTTTAGGCTTTTATACAAAATATAAGTGCAGATGAGTAGAAACACGTATAATAATAATGAGAAAAGTATAATTCCATTTAAACAGGTCTCACAAACCATTAATCATGCTTTTAGGTTATAATATAAATATGCTAGGAAAAAAAACCATGTTAATATCGAATCAGAAGAACAGAAGCATTCCATGGAAACAAGAATAAAGTATGATTCTACTTAAACATGCATCAAGAATCCTGAATCAGTATAATCATACTTTGATAATCATAAATTGATAAAACATGCTTTAGAAATTGAAAAATAGTATCAATTCTATAAATTCTAGAAATCCCTTTTTCTATCAGTAAAGGACCTAATTAGTAGACCCTACTAGTATAGGGAAAAATAATCAAGGATAGATTGTGTTCACTTCACACAATCCAAGGCCAGTACAAATATCCCTTTTTTTAGGATTATCCTTTCTCGTGGGATTATATACTAATACCTCCCAAAGAATGGTGAATTATGTACTAATACTCCCGAAGGATGGTGGATCATCTGAATTCTACTCTCTGAAACTAACGCCCTGAGGAAGGACGGACCACGTGTAACTTTATGGATAGAGTTATCCTTGATTACCACCATAACATTCTAAGGCATACCGGAGAACCTAACTTGACGGTATTTTAGTCATGGGTCCTATTTAACAGTATAGAAAAGCTTATAATCTATCGTTCTTTAGAAAATCAATTAACATCTCATGGATTTAAAGTATAAATACAATATCTAAGATATTAAAATATTGTAAAATCGGTATATAACATCCGAAGTACACTTTTCTAAGGTCGGTATATAGTTATTTTTTTATCCAGATCGGATCGGAGCTGGTGGATTTTTCCTTCTTCCTTCTCTTTTTCCTCTTCCTCCTTCCCTTCATGCCTCTGTTGCTCGTTTTTGTCCCTCTCACCTCGAATTCTCCTTTTAAAAACGAAGTGAGAAGGATCACATGAGGGGAGCATAACTGGCACTCGAGTGCTCGTCAAGAGCCCTCCTCGTACCCATGTACCGCTCCCGTCTCACCTCGAGCGGTCATATTCATAAAATGGTGCCTCACCGGTGCTCAAGCGCTACTTGGGCGCAGGTCAAGCGCACATCAAGCATGCATTGAGCTTGCAGCAAGCCTACTTCGTATTTTCGTCATTTGAGACCCGTATTGACCATTTTAACCCACTTTTTTACATCCTTAGATCCTAATTTTGATTATATAACCTTAATAGGCCATGATTATCATAATTTAAAGTTTTAAAATCTTATTTACAAATCAATGTTTCTCGGTTTATAACTTTTGTTCCCGATTTACTAATTTCAAAACTTTCGGCTTTTCAATCCAATTCCTCCCGTACCTTTTGACCACAATTCACCTATCTTAACTTAATTACCTTTCAATTACCATATTTTAGAGTTTCAAAACCTCATCACCCTTATTAACCATATATTGGAAACCGATACTTTATAGGGCCCAACTTTTACTTTTTACTTCCGAACTCGATTTATCACATTCTAAATATAATCCTTGATCATTATTGATTAAATTTCATCCTAATTATCATATTTCAAAACTCGAGTCATCACACCTTATGGATGCCTATTCAGACTATAATTAGATCAAGATGAGTCCCGAGGATGAGTACACA
Organism: Nepenthes alata; assembly: GCA_028571085.2. NCBI lineage: Eukaryota > Viridiplantae > Streptophyta > Magnoliopsida > Caryophyllales > Nepenthaceae > Nepenthes > Nepenthes alata. Next base: position 5,414 of record JAOVVI020009441.1, read on the forward strand.
TCATTCATAACGGACTAAGGGACATATTATTGCAAAGTCATGCCTTTGATCTAAAGAACGGGAAACCACGTACCAAAGACTCGTGAATAAGATGTTTGAGGCATAGATTGGTCGAAATATGGAAGTATATGTAGGTAACATGTTTATGAAAAGTGTAGCAGCCAACGACTATATTCGCAATCTCAGAGCGGCTTTCGAGGTGCTCGGAGCACACCAGATGAAGTTGAATCCAACAAAGTGTATATTCGGAGGAACTTTTGGAAAATTCTTAGCTTTATCGTCTCTTATCAGGGTATTAAAGCAAACCCTGAGAAAATAAAAGCCATTATAAACATGAACCCGTCCTGATCTATGAAGTCTAGAGGCTCACTGGGAGACTTGCTACACTCTCTTGATTTTTGGCAAAATTAGTAGAGAAATACCTCCCCTTCTTTAAAACCTTGAGAGGAATAAAGGTAAGCGATTTTCAGTGAATTGCCAACTGTCAGGCAGCCTTTAAAATGCTGAAGGATTATTTTACCAATCCATCTGTCCCGATGTCTCTGAAAGAATGCAAGGAGTTGTATCTCCACCTCGTAATATCCAACATAGTGCTGAGCTCAATCCCAATCAGGTAGGAATCCAAGATACAACTATTGGTCTATTACATCAGTAAGATCTTGACAGGCAGCAAAACTTGTTACTTGTACAATAAAAAGATCATGCTAGCACTAGTCTACTCAGTCAGGAAGCTACGACAATACTTTTGGAATCATAAGATTATCGTCCTAACAAACCAACCATAAAAAGGGATTCTATATAAACCTGACACGTTCAAACAACAGATCAAATACTCCATCGAATTGAGCAAGTTTGACATGAAATTTCAATTGTGACCGACCATAAAAGGTCAGGTTATCATGGATTTCATAGTTAAAATGACTACCCCAATTTCTAATGTCGTCGATTCAAGTGAAGGAGCCTGCCAACAAGAGGAAGCTCTAATATGGATCTTGCACGTGGATTGGTCATCAACCCAATTAGAGAGCAGAGCGGGTGTGGTCTTGAGGACTCCTGACAGGTTGAAGATAAAATGCTTGATGACTCTTAGATTCCCAACGACCAATATTGTTGTCAAATATGAAGCCTTATTGGCTATACTTAGGCTTGCAAAGAATGCTCGACAAAAAAATCAGATCGTCCATAATGACTCAGAGCTGATTGTCAATCAGGTTATCAAAAACTTCAAATTATATAACTCATTGCTCACAAGGTATCTTGTTATAGTGAAGGGCTTGACTAAAGCTTTCAAAAATGTGAAAATACTCCATGTCTTGAGGAAAGAAAACTAAAAGGTGGATCAATTAGCGAAGACAACAACAACTAAAAATTTTGAGCAATATTTCTGTGACATGTGATAAGTTCTTGCAGCCTCGAGCATCAAAACTCTAAAGCAAAAGATGATTCATATCACCGACAATGAGAACTAAATGGCTATGCACAGAATGTACTTGATCGAAGGCCTTTTACCGAAGAATATGGATGATGCCAAGCGTATCAAGAAGACAACATGCTGGTACACCATCATGGAAAAGAGGCTGTACCAACGAAGATACTTCGTTTCCTACAAGCGGTGTCTCATGCTCAAAGAAACTGACTACACACTAAGCGAGGTGGATCTCATAATCAATGGGTCACACATTGGAGGTAAGAACCTGACATTCGAGATCATACAACAGGTTTATTATTGGCAAACGATGAAGCGACACACCGTGAAATTCATAAAAAAGTGTAAAAACTATCAAGTCTACGGCAACATTCCTCATCAACCGCACACAGAGCTGCAGACACTGCAGTCATCATGGCCGTTTGCACAGGGGGGATCGACATCTTAGGCCTACCACCTGTCACATCCGAGCAAAGAAAGTTTAGTCATAGTTGGAATCGACTACTTCACAAAATGGGTAGAGGCCTCCCCACTGACACAGATCACTAAGAAAAGCACAATAGAATTTATTTGACAAAACATTATATGCATATTTGAAATTTCCAAGGACATGGTAACCGACAACGGAACCCATTTTACTGGCAAAAGATTCATCAAATATTGTATGAGTTTAAGAATCCAGTTGGTTCACACTTTTATCGCCTATCCACAAGTAGATTGGCAAGTGAAGGTAACAAATTAAACCCTACTACACGGGTTGAAGATGAAGCTAGAAGATGTGATGAGCTCCTGGGTGGATGAACTACCTTCCGTGTTGTGGTCCTATAGAACTACACCGAGGGAACCAACTCAAGAGGCATCCTTCAATCTATGCTACAAGATTGAAGTGGTCATTTCAATAGATATCGGTCTGTCTAACCTCCGAGTCAAAAGTTTTAACCCTCACAGTAACACTCAACAATTCAGAGATTATCTCAACTGAATTGAAAATGCCCGAGATGAGCAAGGCTGTACATGGTAGCTTATAAGTAACAAATCGATCGGTACTACAATAAAATGGTAAAAGCACGCTAGTTCGAAGTGGGGGACCTAATTCTTTAGAGTATAAAGGCTACAGAAAAAACTGCCGATCTGAATAAACTATCCCCGAATTGATAAGGACTATTCCTAATCTCCACAATTCTCCAAAATGGTGCATACAAGCTACACACCCAAAATAAAAAGCTAGTCTCAAGGATATGGAATGCCATCCACCTCAAAAAATATTATCAATAAATAGTTACCAAACACAGGTAAATTTAGAACATGTCATACGAATTGCTTGTAAGATGTAAACACATTTCAATTAATAAAATAATCATTTATTTATTTTGTTGTTCATCTGAATGCTCGTGTGTGATTGCATAAATTCAAAGGCCCAAATTACCCCCAAGTCGGGTAAAAATCTTCACCTATGAGTTAACTTAATAAAGCACGGTCAAAATCAAGGTTCAAATAACCGAGCAGCCCTAAGGAGGTTTAACCCTAAACCTCATTCCTATATGTCGAGCAACCTAAACAAGGTTGGATGTAATGGCTCAAGGGCTTTAAAACATAAGTCTAACCCCCCTTTTAGCAATCAAAACAAAATAAAACCTTAGTGAACTTTTTGGTATGCATGCAATAATTTTCTTAAATTGGAATGAGCACCATCAATTGACAATGATTGATGGACTAATACCCAATGCACAAGTGTAATACCTCTCTCTGAAAGGGACATGTACCATCAATTAAGTGTGGACGACGGTTAAGTCTCTATCAAAGCCCGACGACTATGGCAACTAAACCTAGTCAGCCTTAAATTGGCCTTCATAGTGCTATAATGTCCTTTTATAGAAATAAGCACAAATAGATAAAGACGTCCACCCAAATCCAATGACAATGACAACAATGCTTAGTCAACAAATAAGATAAATGTTGAGCAAACTTAATCAACATAAGCAAAGAAGCAATAGTGACAATAATATAAATGGTCTAACTGATTTATTAAAGAATCAATATTTACAATATGGAGTGTCGCTCTAAGGTTACAATATACAACTTAGTACCTACAACTCGAATAGAATAGCTATCATAAGATCGGGAGCCCCTCGTTGAATGTGGCAAAGGCTCCCCTCATTTATTAAAAAAATCAACCAAATCAGATCGGCAAAGAGCTCCATTGTTTCTTGGATCAAAAAAGCCAACAAGAAAGTTGGGAGCAACTAAAGACATAATCCATCTGTAGTGATGAATGTCATCCCAGAATCTGTCGTCTAGCGCGTAGCCAACTTCTTTCTGATGGAATGGGATTCTCAACTCTCTTTCGAGTCGAGCACGCTTACTCTGAAGATTGACAAGTTGCTACTCAACCTTCAAAAGTGTGTCCTCGAGTGAGGTGTTTCGATCCAGAGCCCAAAGTCTTTCATCGAAGAGTTCTCTAGATCTTGCTTTAGACTTGGACAGCTCTCGGTCGAGGAAAGCGGCCCATTATCAACTTCATTGAGCCTCAGTAATGAAAGTATCTATTTGGATCTCCATTTATTTGAGTACGGCAAGATTGGCATATGACTGGGATAGACTAGAGATGTCAATATCTCACCGATGCAAAAGCCTCCGCCATCACGCAAAGCATTTCCTACGACTATCAAGTAAAATGGAATAGTCAACTTGGAACAACACTAAGGTCATAATCATGGACTAAAGAGCTCTATGAGGCAGTACCTCCGCTATCACACATCACGCAAAGCACTTCCTATGACTATTAAGCAAAATGGAACAATCAACCAGCAGTAACATTAAAAATCATAATCACGAATTGAAGAGCTCTGTGAGGTAATACCTCAAGGAAAGATGGACCTTCCTGATGAAATGGACCCTCCTGAAATGATGGACCGAGAGAATCCTCGGGTCCAAATATAGATGGAGGCCTCAACTATGATAGAAGCAACACATGGTGAGAGAGCAGTGCCTCAAAGCCCGAAGGGGGATGAGACACACCTAAAGCTTCCGGAAGCTCCAATGTTGATGCCTCAAGGCAAGGCATCTCCTCAGCAGCCACAGCCGTTGGATTGCCTCTAATCATTTCTTTGGCCGCCTAATTGTTATTGGGACCCTCCTCAACAAAAACGTTGGGAGGTGTAGACACTGATGTATCAAGCAACGAGGAACCAAAATTGGAACCCCTTGCTCAGTTGGAGTGTCAATCAATTCACCCAAATCTCCTACCAAGAGGTCGTTTATTCTAGCCACAGAATCAACCGGAGGCTCACCACCCTCAACTAGTCTGGTCATCCCCTCAAATATCGAGTCAACTCAAGAATAATGAGTAGAGCCCAACCTCCGTGATGACTTTCCAGCAGCAATGGAGATGTCACTTCACAACCCTCATTGATAGCCTGACTGTGCTCAGAAATGGTGGGCGAGGGAGGGATCACCCTGCCGGCCATCCTTTCAGGAGAGTCATAGATGAATAGTTCTCACGACTTCCTCTTGGGCTGGTGAAACGATATGGTAATGACATCATCTTCCACTATCCTAACCTCCCATCAAATTTCAACGAATGCCTTCTAGGAGAGCCAGCAATCCATACAATGCAAGATGGTGGCATTCTCTTCAACGAACCTTATTAGTGGCTGAACAATTCGCTTCTCTATCGGCAAAATGTCACCATAGTAGATGCCATTGACTCGACCGCAATTATTTAAAAGTCTCCATTCAAAAGGAACCGTTATATGAAAAAAATCGATCCTCCCAACCCTTAATTAAATTTGGGTTCCCCCACTTATTTTAAACTTCTTGCGAGGGGTTGAAAGAAATCTAATATGTATCTTGGTTGAACCAAAAAATTACCTTCACACCCTAGATGCCCAGGAAAAGATGCTTGGAATGAAAGAAGATACACAAAGAAACTAGATATCAAAGGGTGTTAGGATGGAGGTGAGCTGTTGGGATCTCAAAAGCCTCCAAGATCTCGTATAATTCCTTTGCAAATGGAAGACCAAGGCCACCTTTCGTATGAGCCTTATAAATAGTGATGAATCCAAATTGAGGAGCACAAGCCTTATCTTTATTCATGGGCATTATGTATGGAATGGTGCTCGAAATATTATGTCTCGTATAAAGCCTCTACTTCTTTGCCAGTGAGGATAGATTGGATTACAGCGATACCCTAGGAAGCAGTTTGAGAAGCCATGGGAGCAAGAAGGAAAGAAAAGCGAACCATGATAGAGCAATACTAAAAGTGAAGAAGTGTAGAAATTGTTGAGGGCTAGAGTTTAAATAGCCAAATATTTAGCCCAAAAACGGTGACATTTGAGGGTACTTAACAGGTGCGTCTCCATAGTGGCCAAAACACATGCCCGCACTGGAAGGTGTTGTGATGCATCAGTTTTGCTGGGCAAGTAATAATAGCCCAACTCTTCATCTCCCTATGCAGCCTGTAGACAGTTGACGGCTCTGACGCCCAAATTAGCAAATCTTCAATACAATGCAAGTTATGATGCCTTGACACTTCAATTTTCAAGATGACTGACTGGCGACATTTAACCCTAATGTGCTCGAGACTGATTCGATTAATTTACATCCAAACTGAGTGTTTGAAATAAATTATTACAAGTCGGATTGTTAGAAGATCGAGTTCAGTGGTCCAAATTATTAGATTGTCAAAAGTCATACGATAATAAAAAATAACATTCAAATACTTCAACTAGTCAAAGCATACAAGAATATTGAAACCATGCAATAAATATTACAAAAATACTTTGAGAAGTTCCACTCATTAATTACTTTAATAAAGTACAAACTTACAACAATGAAAGTATAATTTAGAAAGAGACAAATAATACATGGAGTAGTGACCTGACTACAATAGTCCAACTGACCTTCGGATGGACAGAAGCACAAGGAAAGCACATCTACTAGACACAACAGTGTTACCTGTCGAGTTGTCATTTCAGTGAAAAGAGCAAAAAAGCCCTCCCAACAAAAATAGAGAGCAATTCTCTAAATTATTGTGCTTACTAATGAGGCAAACAACAAAAAAAAGAAATTCTCTCTCCAGGTAGGGTTGGAAGCAAAGCTACAAAAGAGTAGAATATTTGAAATGGATAGAAAGAACAGAACTTCTCCCAATCACTATCTGAGACAATTCTTTTCAAAATTGTGTAAAGGGAATTGCCCGACATGGATTGGGAGAGGGAAAAACTACCCCCGAACACATGGGATTTTACTTAGTATGACAAAAGTCCGGTTTTGGGTTAGGCATAAAAGAGGAAAGTTAAGGTGGATTCCCATATAAAAGAGGGTAATTGAGATAAACTTCAAACGCATACCCGAACATTAGCTTCGAACACTGGAGGAGATTATCCTTCTATTCTGGTTTATGGCTACGAAGTCACCATACTAGCTTCGAACAAACTCACTCCTTAGAAAACGAGAGATGCTTTGTGATATAAAATATAGAGAGCCCCTCCATTTATATTTGGTGGGAAAGATCAACTAGCATTAAACCAAGAACATTATGCATCCGCATATTTGGTAGAGAATCGAATCAAATCCTATCAAATAGAGAGAGAATCTGCATAATCTTTGGGGAAGAAGCACGCGTGAAGATTTGTAGTTGGCGTCTCATCATAAACATATCGAAAGTAAAAAATTTAAAGTTTTTGACATATGGGTTAGTAATGGGAACAACAGTCCACGAGGCAGCTCAGAACCCAATCTGTAGAATGGAGAAAGGGTCGGATCGTGATAGCCCAACAGAAGATTCTCCTAGACCCAAGAGCTAGAAAATGCAACGGTTGACCCAAACTGTTCGACCTAAAATTGTCCAACAATAAATAGGTAATTAGGGTTAATCAATATACTGCTCCAACGGTTACAGCTCCCAATCAGTGGTCAACAATTACAACTCAATGAATAAATACAGGCGACAGTTATCAGCATAATACCCCCATGATTGTTGGAGCCCTAATGGCAGGCAACGGTTATACAAGTACTACCCTCATTATTGCAGAGTTGTAATGCATAAAGATGGCTAAACCAGCATCTACTCTATAAATACAAACTTTCCTCCACAGGAAAGAGGGGATCCCAATTAGAAGTAAGGATTCAGACAAGCCAAAACCACTCTAGTTCTCGAGTACACCTCCTCAAAAGCTACTCCCTCTATGAGTGTATCACCTCAAAGCCACTCACTCCTTTGAACGAACTCATCAGAACCTGACCCTCCATTCAACGCTTAATCCCTATTTACATTTGTATTCATGCATTTATTTTCTCCTCTTATCTTTCTATTCAACATAAAAATGTTACTAACTTGAATATCAAAAGATATACAGGGGAGCGAATCGTGTATTTTTTTGACCTTTTATTCGTCTGTTGTAGTGTGTAGAATTCTTATTTACAGTAATAAAGGTTGGATCCGTACTTAATCAGACTCCTGAGTTAGGCAACTTTCTAATTTATTTAGTAATAAAGATCCAGAGACACATCAATATTGATAAGACAAAATGAATTGTATTGTTTAAATGCCAAAACTTTAATTAATTTTATATAATTTTGTATTATCATATTCTGATTTTTTATGGAAATTTAAATTACATTTACAATATTATGTTGCTCAAATTTGGATTTAGGAATTCTATTTCTTATTGGAAGAAAAATGACCTGCTTTTCTTGAATCAATCATTAAATTTAAAAAATTTACATTTAAATCTTAAATATTAAATAATACAATCTAA
>JAOVVI020009443.1:0-13599 GCA_028571085.2 Nepenthes alata
TGTTATTTTTTGGCGCCTGTTTTACACACCATCTGTCATTAAACATATTGTTGTTAGAGCTGCGAGTTTCTTTCATTTTCAGTAATAGACATGTGGAAGATTTACTTTCAGAAGATGGAGGCTCGGGAGATAGGGAGTTGGAGGAATTTATGGGTAGTTTAGGACTACAGGAGTCATAGTGTTTAAATTCTTGTATTCATTGGGTTAATGAACGAGAAGCTTAGACATTAATTAGGTTATTCCCACTCATTCCCCTTAGCAAACTTGGATTCAAAATAATTTCTCAGAGAATTTGATTTTGTAAAAGGCTTTCAAGAACTATCAGAAGAAGCTTGTCCTCGGGCTCCATATGAAAAACGAATGAATGGGTGGGTAATTCTGAAAATTTTAAAATTTAGCAGAAGAGAAATTCTACTTTTTCCAATTGTTCATTCTTAGGAAGAGGAAGAAACAAATACACAGCAACGGTAAAGCTGAATTATGCTTGCAAGGATTCTTTTTTCTTGTCAAGTTTGACGAACCACTCACCTTTAGTACTGAGTTCCTCTCATCAAACTGAAACTATTTAGTATTATATACCAGGTTGAGGAAGATCGTTTAGTTGCCATCACATTATTTTTTTTGCAGGAGTTCCTGATTACAGTTTTCTGCTGATAGTATGAGCCTTTCTTTTTCTTTATTCATCAGCGAAAAACTTTGGTTTCCCATAACTGAATCAGATTAATCTTTCGATCGTAACCTAAATTCAGTACCCCTTTAGCTTTCCCTGTTTTCACAAACTCGGTTATCGGGAAAAAGAAAACTGAAAACAGATTCCTATTGTTGTTAAATCAGAGTTGTTTAGTTTGATTTGGTTTACAATGACTCATTTGTCTTTGCATAGGGCCACTTGGAAAGCCGAAAGATACAATTTAAATGCAAAAAGAAGCACAGAATCTTTATTAAAAAGTTAAAAGTCTTTTAAACCATTTGTCTCAGAAGCTTGGATAGCTGATTGATCTTCCTCAAATTCTACAGTTTCTTGTCCAAAAAGAGGAGGGGGAGGGGGTGGGCGCGGGTAGGGGAAAACTTGTGAGGCAAGAGTTCCCTTTCGGCTAATTAGAACAAAGACAGCAGCAGAGAACCAAACTTTAGTAGCTTTGAGATTACATGTTAGTTCTTTTAAAATTAAAGAGAGAATATGAATAAACAAAATGAGGACGCACTGCACCATGACCAAGTGTAGTATTTAATGGCTAATTCTATGGAAGAGAAATTTATATCAGCAAACTTGATTTTCAGCATTTCTTTGTATTCAACTTCACAATGATTTGGTTGTTAAATCACATCATTTCTCCCCTCTTACCCTGTGCACACAGACTGAGAAATATATATGAATAACGTGATGAGATTGTTGGTTCGCAGTTCTTTCTGAAAAAGGGAGGGTCACCTAGGAAGAGTGAGATTATATTTACTGCTCCAACAGGGGAAGAGATTGGTAGCCGGAGACAACTGGAACAATACCTGAAATTGCATCTTGGTGGTCCAGCATTATCTGATTTCGACTGGGGCAGTGGTGAGACTCCAAGGAGATCAGCACGGATTAGTGAGAAGGCGAAGGCCTCTCCGGCAGAAAGTGAGACCCCTAAGAAAAGGCCCCGGAAAACGTCTGCTTCCAAGAAGATTAGCCAAGATGCTGATGCCACCATTGAAGTAACCAAAGCGGAAGATGTTCAGGTGGAAGAAGCTGAAAAATCTGAGACAGCTGCTAAAGAAAGCCAAGATGAGAAAAAAGGCACAGCTGCTGAAACAAAAGAGGGAGCAAATGATGCTGAAGAAGGCAAGAACGATGCTGAAACTAGGCCAGGAGACACCCGAGAGATTGAGGTAGAAGGAGACGACCATTTGCGAATACCCAATGCTGAAAAAGAGAAAGTGGAAGATGCAAATGCTAGAGTTATGGAGGGGCAACCACAGACCGATCAAGGGAAACAAGATGGCTCCATAGATGAGGTGAAAGCCAATGCAGCTGCTCTTAAAGGAGCAAGGCTTAATGTGGATGGGGAGGAGAAACATAATAGATTTTTTCAGCAAGAACAGGACAAAGATCCTGCAGACAGCAGCAGTTTGAAGGATTTTGAGTTGGGCAAGAAAGAGGGTATGGCAATGGAGAATGGCATCCAGAAAGCAGAGGCCAAGCTTTGAATTTCATGCCATAACTGTCCTGCTGATTTCTAAATCTCCTGAATTTCACTAGCATATGTTCTAATGGTATATTATACGCAGTTTAATGTAGACTAGACTGTTCAGGTTGGTAGATTGCAGTTGTATATTAGCACTAAAGTAGTTTTCGTTCACTAGGGAGACTTGTAGCTCGAGCTGACATTTTTTTTTTTTTTGAATATTTATGGTATTAGTCGCTGGTGAAGTTAAACCATTATATTTTATGCATATGTAATTCTTCAATACGTTCTCTTTTGTTGCCTGATTCAGAACGCATGGGTGTCTGCTCTAGATCAATGCAGATATCTCTGGAAATCAATGTCCTCTGGAAGTTTCTGGAAGATTTTGGTAACATTTTAAACATCAAATGGTAAGTTGCTGCGTTCATCTTCAATTCTCTATAATAAATTGCCGAACGACTCACCAATGGATGAGTTGGTAGCTTGAGAGCCTATTAAATCACCCAATATACAATCAATAATGCCATAAAATTCTGAAAGCTCCATTGTGGCTAGGATTTGCAGCTTCAATAAACAATTTCGAGAACCTGTTTTTGGCTCAACTGGGTTTATAGAAATAAAAAGAACAAATAGAAAGCTGGATTGTGCATCCTCTCACTTAAGCAAAAACGAAAACAAAGAATAAGTCAGGAATCAAACCCCTTCCTTCATAGCCCTTTCAGTTGTTCACTAAGTCCTGTAAGAGCAGTCCATTTCTCCAATGCGCTGGCTGATGATACAAATGCCATCTTTGAGACATTCATATCCTTTTTAACCACTACAACGCAAAATTGAAAATCAAATCAGCATCAGAGACTTGAAGACAAATAAGAATTCAAAAAATGACAATGATCAGAGAGTAGCACACCCGACGAAATCAGCTTCGCTATGGAGGAGTTAAATGTGTCAACCTCTGCCTTCTCCTCAGGACTGGAGCTTAGCTGTTGACGTCACCATATTTCAAATCCACTTAGATATCGGTGTAGATAGATGTGTACTACTATATATTTCCAAACATGATACAAAGTTGTGGAATCTAGTGTGACCTTAGTGAAGGCTGAATTGGCCTTCTGAATCCAATCTGCTTCGGTGCTCTGACCAAGAACTGAGCTTGCCTCATTTAGATCACTGTTTTCTATGGCTTGGCCTACTTTGCTCAGCTTGTAAACAAGGTCTTGCAAATATGCTGTATTAGTGATGCAGGGCAAATTCAGGATGTTGACAAATGACCAAAGCGAAAACTTATAGTCGAGCAAATACATCATAATACAGGAAGAATAACACGCTTGATGGGCTGAAAAATCAGTACCCGGGTGGCAGCAACTTATGGAGAATCACTCAACCTTTGAATAATATACTTAAGGAATCACTCACCTAAGGTTAGCACTTACTTGCCAATGGAGAACCATTTACTCTTTAATGCAGAAAGAGCTCTCTCTCATGAAAATTGCAAGATTTTGGCTCCCTCTCTTCTCTTACTTGTAATCCTTAAAAAGAAAGGTTACTTTGCTGAAAATTTTAACAGAGTAGCTAAAGCTATGTTCCTTGGAAATCTATCTTCATTTATTCCTCGTTGACCACACCTTCTTTTGCAAATCTCCTTTTTATGGAAATTATTCTGATTTAATTTAGCTCTTGATTTTGATGATTGATGTCAATCTCTTGAGCTACATCAGTTAGGTGCATAACACAGCAGTGCTGTTTGCAGCAGGTGCAGGATTCCGAGCTGGAATAGTTCTGCTCCTTTTCATCTGGAATCGTAAAATGGAACTGTGATAATTAATAAGCTCTATCGTTACGTCAAGGTTTTCCTTCTGTCATCAGCTATCAAACAGTTGTTAAATAATAGAACTGTAACTATCCCTTCAAGTCCTGAGCTCAACAACCTGATGCCTGTGAATATCAATGTTGGTCAAGCCAACTAATTCTCGCTCCCTTAAATTCTGCCTCATGGCTGCTCTATTTACACTGTTCCAGAGATCATTTACTGATTAGAATATCAAAGGGTTTTCCTTGTTTTATAATCTCTGGCTATCCAACGCCAATGAAACCAATCCCATTCAAGCCAATTGATTAACCCACTTCCTTAAATCTCTAGCTGATTACATCTTGTCATCAACTGTTCACTAATATATTATTATTTACTTAAGTATCAGAAGGTTTTCTTGGGATCACGTGGACATAATTGTGTCTGTTTTATCAGGACACCTTTCCCCAGGTAGTTTGTTCCCAGCAAATTAATCCCAAACAAATTCTCTTAAGTGGATCTGCCAAATTAATCCAAGAGATTTTCTACTTTAGCATTCCTCCATACAAATTGTTCACAACCACCCAGATTTTGATAACGATCATGATTAGCATTTATTACTGATCAATGCAATAATAGAAAAAAGCCTAGTTTTGAGTAGGGAACACTAGTGAAACAACTCCAAACCTTTAATATTTGATCCCAGAAGAAGAAATTGCTTCAAACTCAGAATTCAGACAAAGGAGCGTATGCCAAAAACACTTCTTCCCTCTTTTTTTGGGATCAAATATGGTTAGTCCAATGCTGTCATATCTTGCATAAGTCACCAAATTTTAATATTAACTAGTGGTGCCTGACGCATTGCACCTCAAGGGATATAACTAAAGACAGATACCTAATCTTTCAGATGAAACTATCTGATGTTTCATAACGGCTGAATTGTTTGCTGATTATCATTAATTAACACTGCCGTTATAATTAGGTAATACTTGAATCAAATATAGGCCTAACTCTGATGCTGATATGAAATCGGGCTACATCAAAATAATGTTATAAAGTTACCAAGGCATTTTTCTCCTTTGTGGGCTTCCACTGGAAGAGAGTCTGTTTGGCCAAACTTTCAACGACAACTTCTATGCTCTAGAAGCTGAATATACAAGGATTTTTATCAGAATCAGCTTATATACCATTTAGAAGAAGTTGAAAATGAAAACTAAAAGATTTTACAAGAGAATATTACTTTTATAAACTATTTAACTTCTGAAAGAACTCTACCCAAACGGCACTAAATTAAGGACCTGCAATGCAAAACCATACTCAAAATAGGAAAGGAATTCATGCCTGGATTCAAATTGCTCCAACTAAAAACAGGAAATGCATAATATTCAATCATCAATATTCAATTCTGCTATCACAATAAACAATCTATGTGAAAAGAAATTACATTAGCAGCCAACTAATAGTTACACCAAAAAAACCCTTAAGGTATGGATTCTGACAAGTGGGATTTAAAGAAAATGATCATCGTTAGTTAAAACACCAAATTTAGCCCTCTACAACAGATCATAGCAAATGGGTCCGTTTCCTATAAAATATTTTTCTAGGGTTTGTGATTAAAAAATGAGTGTAACAAGCGGGAACAAAACCTGTCTCCTTTTTGTATGAATTGATGACTCCTTGTCTTTCAATCCTCTTCTTTCGATCCTTCTTCACCCTCTCCAAAAGCTCTTCGTCATCATCAGCCTCGAGTATGGCGGCATTGGCATCCAAACAGCCATTTCCGGCCAAAGAAAGCAGAAATGCGGTGGCAAGGCTTACAGAAAAGCCTCTTTTTGAGAGAAAAATTGGACTTGTTGTGAAATGTGGCTCTCTCATTGTCTTGCAGAGAAGCGTCTGTTTTCTCATGTTTCGTTTGTACAGGAAAGATAACGACAACGACGACGACGTTGTTGTTAAAGAAGATGGTGATAATGCATAAGAAGATGATAGATGTGACGAGAGTATGATGTTTGCAGTATAGAGGAAAGCCACTGCCATTGTTTTTCCTCTCTTGCCTTTTTCAGCGCCAACTTGTTTTTGGTGCGAAAAATTGTGAGGTATGGGAAGTTTGGACTTTAATGAAGATAAGATTTGCTGGATATCGCATACGTTTGAAGATTCGGGACGATGACTAAATTGTTCTCAATTTTCTTTTTCATTTTTTTTTCTGGAATAATAGTTGTTGCCACTTAATTTGGACGCACCAATTTATATATATCACTAAATTAAGTTTATATTATTTAAATTTTTATCTAACTAAATTAAATTATCAATTAAGATAAGTTGTCTAACTCATTATTATTCAAGTTGGTTTAATTTCAACAGTAAATACAATTTATAATACTAAAGTCATTGGCTTAAAAATTATATGTTTAATTTGACATATCATAATAAATAACAGTACAAAGATTACTATATTTTAAATATATTTTGAAATAAAATAATTACGTGGATAAAAATAAACAATCCAAAATAATAATATAAGTAATAAAATTAATCATCAATTAAAAAATATTATTAATGCGTCCCTAGATCCAAATTATATAATAGGTTATAGCGTCATTTGATCGTCATGGTGGATTGAATTGGAGTAGGTTTGGTCCCCGTACCATCTAACCTACAACATACGCAATACAACTCACAAACAAGATATTAGAGGATGGCGAAAACTCATTTTCTGATATACTTTTTAACGCTCAAATTAATAATATTTCTACAATAAGAGAAAAATGGAAGGATATGTAAAGTATGCAAGATGCATGTACTAGGGATTGAGTGTTGGGTGCGCCTAACAAGGGGGTGGTTTATAAGATGGAGGACTGTGCTTTGAAGTGCGCCTGGCCAAGAGGTAGCTTATGAGATGGAGAATTGAGTTTCGATGGTGTACCCGGCCATGGGGCGGCTTATGAGATAGAGAATTAAGCTCCGGGGTGCGTCCGGCCATGGGACAGCTTATGAGATGGAGGATTGAGTTTCAAGGTATGCTCGATCAAGGGGGCGGCATATGAGGAGGACTGAGTTCCAGGATACGTCCGGTCAGGGGGCAGCTTATGAGATGGAGGGTTGAGGTCCATGGTACGCCCGACTAGGGGATAGCCTATGAGATGGATGATTAAATTTCGGGGTGTGCCCTGCCATGGGGTGGCTTATGAGATGGAGAACTGAGTTTTAAGGGTGCGTTTGGCTAGGGGTCGGCTTACGAGATGGAAGATTGAACTCTAGGGTGCGCTCGACTAGGGGGCACTTTATGAGATGAGAGATTGAGCTCTAAGGGTGCACTTGCAAGAGAAGGGCTATTCGAAGGAGAAGAAGATTCCCGTGATCTATTGAGGAGGTGAGGGGCGCTCGTCGATCTCTGATCCCGCTGTAACTGGAGGGGCTATGAGTGCCTTTCTCGACGAGTCCCCCTTCACCAGCCCGATGGTGTGGGAGATCAAAGTTGGTGAGAAAGCAACACAGCTGCTGGTCAGAGGAGGAGAATGAGGCTTTTGGAAGGAGGGTTGGCATCCTGAAAGGAGGGCTCCCTGGACGGAGAGTAGGCCACTCAGATGGAGGGCTTTCTGGATGAAGGGCAAACTCCCTGGACGCAGGGCTGGCTTCCTAGAGGGAAGACTTCCTGGACAGAGGGCTGGCTTCCTAGAGGGAAGACTCCGTGGATGGAGGACTAGCTTCTAGGAAGGATGGCTCCCTGAATGGAAAGCTTGTTGGACGGCAGACTGGCCTCCTAGAGGGAGGGCTCCCTGGACAAAGGGCATGCTTGTACTCGTAGGAGAGTGGCTGATGGCGATTGTGTATTTTTTTGAGGCATTTGGAGTTTGTGAGAGCTTGCTATGATAACTGCACTTTATGATATGATCCGTAGAATCACACCTGTTGCCTGGGGGATGTGGAATAATAGGTAGGACATTTTGAGAAGATTTGCTAAGCGGGAGTAGCTGGGCTGTGCTGCAGACACATCCTAAATCCGAGTTCGCTGTGCTGATCCGACCTAAGTTGATTGGACCCTAGGTTGCACAGAAATTCTCCTGGGCCTTATGATTTTTCTTGTGGGCCACAAGTTGGGCTGGCCCAACTATTATTAGATCTATCACTAGCCCCTCATATTTGGAGGTTTGAAAATTCAACTCTTGGCATATCATGATGAGACATCGCTTGCAAATCTTCACACGCTATTTCCCTACCGATGTGATCTGTGGATATGCTATTCGCGGGGCAAGATTCAATTCACTACTGCCGATGGTTCTCCGTAGAGGGTGACTTGCTAGTGTCAGCTAGGTGCTCGGGCCCTGAAGGCGCTCTTCTTTCGAAATGTCCGTGCCTTTTTTCCCCCACCATTGTTGCTGCGGCAGCTACAAAGGCCACTTCGGTCGAGAGGGAGGTTGCCAGAGGTGTGACAGGGGCTGAGGCCATTGTCGAGAGGGTGCCAAGCACTGGGGTGTTGGCCCACGAGCCTTCCGATTCCTTAGGCAGGCTCTGGCCTCTATCGGGCTTTGAGGCATCCTTGCAACTGGCCGGTGCTGGTGTTAAGGACCTTGCTAGCCCCTCTCGGCGGGAAGGGCCGTCCTAAATTGAGGTACTATGCCGAAGGCTTTCGACGCCACTGTGCTTCTTTTGTTTACTTTGAATATTAATGAAGCAGAGAGATTTGCCTTAATTGTCAATTTCCTCTAATGCCTTTATGCATGTGTCGACCTGTCTTCAATTCAACGTCGGAATTGCAGGCCATGGCCGTCAGGCTTGTGGGATTGCATTCGATTGATCGCGCTCGCTTCTACCAGGAGGAGGTCGTGGCACGAGAGAAATTTGTTTGCCGACTAAGCAATAATGCTATTGTCATTGGGCTTGATCGGACATGTTTGTCCATTTATGCTGTCCTGTAGAAGGATATCATGGCATGATTATGGGTGAGCCTCACACGGATTAGCTAGATTTCATGGCCACAATTGCCGGGCTTTGGCAAATTCTAAGCCATTGCCCACGCATAACCAAATTGACACTCGATTCTGCTAAAGGACGCAGCCATCGTGTGTCTGATCCTAATCCGTCCACCATCGTCAACTGATAGTGTTCTCTCCTTCGGGAGGAGGTCACGCGCACACATGGTGTAAAAGCTCCCTAAAGTTTTAGTGTTTGGCAGTGTTTGGGCCGCTCGATAATGGGACTGATGTTCGAAATACCACTACGAATGGACCACTCGATAATGGGATCAAGGTTTTTTATCGTGTAGGTTGAGTCACGAGTGAGCAAAAGTTCACCAAACTTAGGGATAGCCTAGGTCTTTGGATTAATGCAAGCATTCAGATATGATTGAGGGAAGCAAGCAATTAAACATGCATCAAGCAATCCACGTGGATGCATGCGGGACTTACCTAGGTTCGCAACAGAGTCGTTCGAAGCCCATGGGGCAGAGGGCTCTGCATCTTTGAGACTGCCGTTTTGTTTTGAGGGCACGCTTCACTCATCCTGTTGCGGAGGATTGTCAAGGCTTGACACAAACCTTGTCAGCCGGATATCCAATCAGGGGTCTTTATTCGCAGCCTCTGCACTCTAAGGATTGCGCTTGCCCAGACAAATCGGTACACCTTCCTCTCGATGACCCGTCGTGATGGGTTGTCTTCTGTCTGCTTGCGGGGCCATTGATGGCAGAGCGTGTAGGCCCCTTTTGACCCTAGAGGAGCGGGTGGTAGCCTGGATTGATGTCCTCCCATGGCATGGCCGATCGCTGTAGCCAGGGTGGAGTGCAATCACGATCGGGGGCTGCTCTCAAACTTTCTAGTAGGCTAAGTTGCTTTCCACTCGATCGACTATTCACTGCCCGGTCCATAGACATTGCCACAAACCCAGACCAAGTAGGTCTGAGGGGCACCTTGCATGGGTCCCAGCGGATGTCTGCCTGCTTCATTTCGGGCACCTCCGATGGCGTTGTAGGCCTAGCGGGGCACAAATCTGGTCCTGGTAAGGCTACAGGCTGGACCCTCCTCTCTCTTTGTTTTTGCAGGGCTTCTTGACGCCACTCTTGGTGGAGCCTTTGTGGGGAGACCATGCTCCGTCACTAGATCCACGGCCTCCGGAGCCTTAGTTTCATGCTTGGTACTTTACTTGTTGGATTTACTCCAGCTGGGGCCCCTACTTGTAGAGTATGTGAGGATGCATGTTTGAGGGATTGAGTATTGGGTGCATCCGATCAAGGGGCAACTTACGTGATGGAGGATAGGCTTCGATGAGTGCGCCCAGCTTAGGAGATGGAGGACTGTGCTTTGAAGTGTGCCTGACCAGGGGGCGGCTTATGAGATGGAGAATTAAGCTTTGAGAGTGCACTCTACTAGGCGGCAGCTTATGAGATTGAGGATTGAGCTCCGAGGTACACCTAGTTAGGGGGACGGATTACTAGATGGAGAATAGGTTCCGACGAGTGTGCCCTGCTTACAAGATAGAGGACTGTGGTTCAGGTTATACCCGATCAGGAGGTGGCTTATGAGATGGAGAACTGAGTTCTGAGGTGCACCGAACCATGGGGTGGCTTATAAGATGACAAATTGATGTCCAATGGTGCGCTCGATTAGAGAGTGACTTATAAGATGAAGGACTAAGTTCCGGAGTGTGCCCGACGAGGGGGCAGCTTATGAGATGGAGGACTGAGTTTAGGAGCGCGCTTGACCAAGGGCGGCTTATAAGATGAGGAATTGATTTCCAATGGTGCACTTACAAGAGAAGGGTTGTCGAAGGAGAAGAAGATTCCCGTGCTCTATTGAGGAAAGGGGCACCCATCGATCTCCGGTCCAACTCCAAGATGGAGGGGCTATTAGTGCCTTTCTCGACGAGTCCCCTTTCGTTGACCCAGTGACGTGGGGTAAGAAGGCAACACAACTGCACGTCAAAGGAGGAGAATGAGTCTTCTGGATAGAGGGCTGGAGTCCTAAAAGGAGGGCTTCCTAAACAGAGAACAAGCTACTTGGACGAAGGGCTAGCCACCAGGACGAAGGGTTCCCTGGACGGAGGACGAGTTCCTTGGACGGCTAGCACCTTGGACGGTGGGTTGGCCTCCTGGAAGGAGGGCTCCTTAGATGGAGGGTAAGCTCCCTGAATGGCGGGTTGGCCTCTTGGAAGGAGGGCTTCCTACACGGAGGGCAGGCTTACACTCGTAGGAGAGTGGTTGGTGGCAGTTGCGTATTATTTCAGAGCCCTTTGGAACTTGTGGGAGCCTACTATAGCAACTACCTTTATGATGTGATTCACAGAATCATACCAACTATTCGAGCGATGTGAGATCTTAGGAAAGATATCTTAAAAAAATTCGCTGAGCAGGAGCAACTAGGTTGTGCTGTGGGCCCATCCTAGATCCGAGTTCACTGTGCTAATCTAGCCCGAGTCGACTAGACCCTAGGCTGTGTGGAAATTCTCCTGAGCCATGTGATTTTCCTTGTGGGCCACGAGTTGGGCCGGCTCAACTATTACCGGACCCGTTAATTATAATGTCAAAATTTGAACTTGGTCAATAATATTTTGATTGTTGTGTAAATACTATTTATTTATAAAATCTATATTAATATAAATAAAATGTAGTATGTTAGAAATAAATACGTTGTGTGATTTTTTTTAAATTTAACATCATTTAAGATTTCTATAATACCATAAAATTGATTGAAATATACAATAAATTTTAGGTAATTATTATCTCTTAACGGTATGTTTGGTTATTAGAATGGAATAAGATGGGAATAGAATAGTTATTTCAATGAATAGAATATGATGTGAATATAATTGAAATTACTATTCTCATATTTAATTGTTAGAATAAAATAAGGTAAAAATTAGTATCCATTATTTGGTTTGTAAAATATTATGATGAATAAGGTGAGAATAGTGATAATAATAATAATAATATAATAATAATAATAATAATAATAATTGATGCGTCCCTGAATCTAAATTTTGAACAGATTCGGGTTAATTTGATCATTTGGATCTGTTTCTGGTCATCGAGTTTGGACCCTACATATCACTACAGTAAACAATAGGTCAGGTGTCGATGGGATATTATCCCACCAAAAACACTCCGATCCTTAAGTTAATAAACGACTTTCGACTTTTAAAAAGAAAAATTGAAATGAGAGTAGAGAGAGGGAGGACAAGGAGTGTTTGAGACGAGTCTTTGATTTCAGACATGAGAGGTGTTCTAGTGGCTCATGAGGAACACAGTTTCTTAGCCCTGTGTGTTGGAAATCTCTCCCGTGAAGAAGTTTCGATCAACTGGATGTTGACCGACTGGATGGTCAACGAGATGTTGACCGGATTGGCGGGCAAGGTTCAGACGGTAAACAAGGGCTTTGACCGGTCTTGTGGAGAATACGGGCGGCCAACTGTTGGCCACCCGCCAGGAAATTTAAAACGACGCCAGCTCAGCAGATTTGGTTTTGAAGATACGTGATCTCAAATGGTTTGCAGGATCGGTTTATTTTTAGACATAACATATTTTGTCCTTGGCTAGACAGGATATTGCCCAGTTTTCTTTTGTGGGTGGTTATTGATATTGAAAGCAAGTATTGTAACTTGCTATAAAAGATAGACGTGGATGTGGCTCAAATGTGTGTGATAACTAAATATACACAATGTGTGTGAAAAAAGGAGAAAACCGTGAAGGTAGGAAAAATTGGAAGCAATTGTGTGTGTGCATTGCTGTTATTTTGTTCTTCAATTTCTTCTTGTTCTCTACTGTGTAATAGGAAAAATTGTTCCCAAATCTTTCACATAGTGAAACACGTTCTGTGGACGGATTGTCCCGTGGTTTTTCCCTTAGTTGAAAAGAATTTTTCACATAAAATATTTATGTTCATTGTTCTTCTTCATTCATTTATTTCTTCACTGTGCTGTTTGATCGGGAAAGTAGTCCATCCTCTTTCCTAACACTGTGTTCGTAATGAACTTAGAGAGAGAGAGAGCAAGACTAAGTCCTATAAGCGCGAGAGCTTGAAGGACTGTCGGAGCACTGTGACGGCTTTGAAAGAGAATGGCACCTCTGAAGTTTGAATGATGAGTGTGTGATTACAGCAGTAAGCATTTTTAGGCTTCGAAGTAAGCATGGCCTGGAGTGGAGACTCCATGGGCTTTTTATAGATGAAGTATTGGACTATCTTCCTTAGGCAGGAAGGCGTGATCCCTGCACCCTATCGAGCGTCCTTCCTTGGCATGAAGGCATGATTTCAGCAATCGGTTGGGATTACCCCCTTTCCTGACGGGCAACGGCTCTCAAGATTACTCGCCTTCCTTCTACATCATGTAACCGTTAGGGTTTACAGTTGACAGAAAGAGAGAATCTGGCGCTTTCTTCATGGGACGTGTGCTGAATCTGCTAATGCCCATTGCAGTGAATGTTGTCTTTTGGAAAGGCACAAAATCATGGAAGAGAACCATTGCTGGTCGCGTACGGAGGAGTGGGCCCAATTGCGCCTAGCCCACATGAGGTTTGCTCTCATGGATCGGCATACTGTAATATTTTCGATCAACAGAAATACTGACCTTCTCATGGGGAGCCTGTTGTCCGCCAACTTGGCCTCTCATCCGGTCAACGCTTGGCGTTGACCGTCCAGGCACTCGTGTAGGCCTTTGTGGATC
>JAOVVI020009445.1:0-13598 GCA_028571085.2 Nepenthes alata
TTTGTAAAAAAATATATATTTATAGAACATTATTTTTTTCCTAAAAAACACGGTTTAAATAAATATGATATTTTTTCATTAAAAAACCTGAGATTTATTTGGATATTAAAACTTGATGGGGACGGCTATAGTGGGCCGGCCTAAAATGGTAAGTGACCTTGAATGTATAGCGGCTCAATTGCCCGTGGAATGGTCAATACTGTCATTGACCGGAGAAGCGTTCTAAGCAGACCGGACGCAGCCCAAAACAAACACAGCCCAACACACTTTTTCATTCTCAATGGTCATCTACCCTAATTATCTGCAACTCGAATGATGGAAATCCCCAAGAATTAAAAACACATCCCGGAATGAAAGCTCTCAAATCAGAGTATGACTCACAAAGGCAGTCTCAACGGTCAGTATGCACAACATCTCCACAGAAAGAGAAAATCCTCCTTTCTGACCATTACAACCTAATATAGCCCCCGCATCCATATGAGGAAAGAAAACGATCCTCTCAAGAGGCCGGCATGCCGTCTCGCCACCTAACAAGACGATAAAGGCTAACGACCATAAAAGACTATGGAACTCACTCTATAAGCACGATCTCTTGCATACTAAAACTGGCGAAAGTTCTCAAACTCTCAAGCATCAAATCACTTTATCATCTTTTTTGCTATTAATTTTCTACGAACTTAGTATTTAAAGAGGCTGCTTTCTACAAGCATTCCACGATCAAAGCCACTCTCCATGAGTGGCTTCATTTCAGCGTACTCTATTTTTACATTCTTATTTTTAGAAGACCGATTATTAACTTGAGTGTCGCAAAATAAATCAAAAAATAAGCCTCGCTGTTTTTTTATTCATCGTCGTTTGTTATAATGTGTAGGATCCTAAGCATACAGAATGGTAACCGAATTCAAAGAGTAGTTAAATCCAAATCCGTTCAAAATACGAATCCATAACACATCAAAACTTACATTTCCTAAAATGAAATTCAAAATCAAGTAGGACATGGCATGGTGGACATTTTCACCATTGGTCGTATCAAAAAAATTTAATCGTGTTTAATTTTTATCAAGCACGTTTATAATATATATATATATTGATTACATCTTATGAATTTTAGATTGAATGCACTCAGGATATTCAGTCGTTAACTTTTAGAATAAGGGAACAGCACAATGTAAAAATAAAATTTACAAAATTTAACTATTTATATAAATTGTTAGAATTATCATATTATTTTATAATAAAAAATATTAAATTAAATATTATAATATCCTTATGAGTTTTCTTACTTTAAAGAATTTAGAATTGACTTCTCTCCTTTCACCTTTCTCAATTTTCTTTTATGAGAATTACAAAATTTATAAGAGGAAAGATCATGCATAGGTATCCTAATGACAGCTTAAATTCATTAATCAAAGGAAATTTTTTAAACCCCCTATGATGAAACTGGCCATACTCCTCTAATGACCTCCATCAGTGTTTTTACTAAATGTGATGGATCGGAGCTCTACTGGGTTATCTAACTCATCCATCCATAACACAAGGTAAATAAGTAATGAGACGAATATGAATAATCATACATAGTTTAAACATAATAGCGTACACAGGATCCAAACGGCCGGACTTCTTAAGTCGTCCACAACTAGGCCGACCAAGATTCTCGGTCGGCCTTATCTAAGTCGGTAGGCTATAGGAAGGAGCATTTAACGAATGATATGCCACTAGGAACCAAAATTACTCAAATCATAAAATTCAACAAAAGAATACAAGTATCCATTGATTTATACAACGAAATCATTATACAAAGTCCCCAAAATGACCAAAAATACATCAAGTCGACAAAAAATTGCTACATGAATCGAGATCGGTCTTCCTACCTAGCTAGTCTATTTGACTCGACTCTTTCTCATCCGGCATGAATTCTTGGTCGTCTGAAGGTAAAAAAAAGCAATGAGTGAGCAGATTTCACAATAATGTACAAATAAACAAAGACATGCATAAATATAACTTCAAAACGAAATCAAAATAAACGAAATGAGAGTATTAAGCATACAGAAATATAAAACATGGGCCAAAGATAACTTCATGAGAACACATTTCCAAACCGAACTTAAGTCCAAGACCAATTTTCCTTTTTTAAAATCGGCTATATTTTAGACCTGCAGCTACTCGACCATCATGGATTGAAATCGGCTACATTTTAAGCCTATAACTAGTCGGCTATCATAGATTGAAAACGGCTACATTTTATGCCTGTAACTACTCAGCCATCATAAATCGAAAATGGCTACATTTTAGACTTATAGCTACTTAGCTATCATATGTCAAAAACGGCTACATTTTAGGCCAGCAGCTACTTGACCATCATATGTCAGAAATGGTTATATTTTAGGCCTACAGCTACTCGGCATCAAATATTAAAATCCAATTTTCTTAAATTTTGAGCTTCAAATGACCGAAGTTCTTAAAGAGCAAATCTTACCTTTATAAACAGTGAACAAGCATGCAAACGGGTGAGATAAGCAAACTGATATGGGTTGACAGTAATTAAACTTGCAAAATAACTTTTTCGTGCACCATGGCTTAAACTTTACCAAATCTTGCTACAATACCAAACTTAATAAGCAGAAGGGATTTTAACAATATTCAAGCACGAACCATGGAACAAAATCCCACATGTAAAACATAATACATGCACTGAACATAAACTTCCTTCGTAAAACATGAGAAAACAATCATCATGACATGCATTAAGTATAAATATAGCAAAGAAGGGTATTAGAACAATAATACCTGAAAGATTCAAACGAGAATTAGCAACAGCCAAAGACGAAGTATCGAGTACACTTGCCTGATTCACGAATCCCCTTGCTCAAATCTGGCCTAAGACTCTTCTCATCTCCTTCTTCTCCTTCATGCTTCTTCTAGATTTTCTAGCTCCTTTCCTAACTCCCAAGTCCAGTATTTATAGACGATGGGGTTGATGGGAGCAAGTAGGGGTAGGTTACCTAGTTAGTATTTCTTTTCTTACTCTATTTTTCCTTCTAGAAGGTCAGCGGAGTAGGTGGAATAGGTTAAACGTCACACTATCTCTTCGTTCTTATTTCCTGAGTCCTCGGTCTCATTCTAATTTCCAAACAAGCTCAGTCTCTACCTAACGACCTCGGTCTTTTTTTGATCGTTTATAGACTGCGGTCTTATGATTATTCTGGTTAACTCCTTAATTTCGGTCAACAACTATAATTTTGGTCAACTATCCTAGCTTCGGTCAACTATCTTATCCGATTAACATTCCATTCCTATCATCTATCTACTCTAGTCAACAATCTACTCTGGTCGTCTATTTAATCTGATCAACTATCTTAATTGGTCTACTTTCTAATACAGGCAACCATCTATTCCAATCAGCTATTCAATCCGGTCAACGATTCAATCCGGTCAATTATTCAATCTGGCCAGTCAACAATTCTATCCGGCCTGTCAAAAATTCTTAACTGATCGGTCAGCATTTCTTAACCAGCTGTCTAGCTACTGAGGCCAATTTTCCCATTAAGGTCGCAAGAGACTAAGTTCTAGGAACCCGATCCTTACAATTCTCTCCAACTTATAAAATTTCATCCTCAAAATTTAACGAACCATAGAATTTATCAATCAGGGGTAAACTTTCCTGATTCTTCCTTTCATTCCCAAGCCATTTCCTCATTTGAGTGATATATCCTAAAAAGTCTTAACCCTGTGAATTATCCTATCTCCCAATATCTAATACGCCCTATCTAATTTCACGTTGGAAATCTTACCTCAAGGTAACATCCTTAATCTTCCACAAGGCTTAAACCAATCACATGCACATTCCTAAATCATTGATCCAAGGGGAACTTCACGACAATCCACAAATTTTAGAGGCCACCCAACCTACTGGCTATTTCCTTGACTTAATTTAGAACCTCAGGCGAACTTATAAATTTCTAACTTAGTTCACCCTAAGCCTCAAAATGATCAATCACTTCAAACTTCAAACTAAGCTTTAAAATACAAGGACCATCTGCTTCGATGCGCAACTCGGATTGACCATTCACTAGTTCGCTAAAAATTATCTTGTAACTCGAATTCAATTTATCCATATTGAACTCTTAGGTTACGTGACAGCTATAGGTCTAAGTAAAATTCTGACAGTGTCAATACAACTAAGGCAAGGTCCTTAATCCTTATATTTGATTAACTTAGAAAACTCAATTGAGATGGTCACCTAAAAATTTTAGCATGGCCTCAAATTACCACCCAGGGCTTGAAGCCTAACTGCTCAGCATCCTTATGATCTCGTAGGTATGCCAACAAGCCCACCTATTTGACCCTCACACATTACCCAAATTTGTGATAAATGGGCTGTCCTCGAAAGCCAATTCCACAATTATTCTAACACCGAAAACTCTTGCCATGCAGACAACCCCGAAGCATGACCACAAGGACTTCTCATCTCACAAAGCATAGCTGCAATACTTCGATACCATTCCGTCTCCCAAGTCAAGAATATGACATCATATTAACCCAAGCATTGGAACCTACTTGCGGTTCACCTTCCACATATCTTATGAAACACCAATAGACCTCAAATTAAAAATTTCCAATTATCATATTATTAGTGCTAATATTTGCCTTCTTCAAAAGCACCAAAATTCATCTTTAGAATTCTTAAACAAGTTCCCCACTTGCACTAATGCATGCTCATATCCTCCGCATGACATGACTACACAAACTTTTAGGATTAGCTAGACAATAACTACATCCATAAGCAAAGCCTATTAACCTTCAAAGCAACGACCTCAATGGTGAACTTCCAACCATGGTAGACAACACCTCTATACTTGTGTTATCATCGCGAAACCTCAATCCCATGGACCAAACTTCTTTGCTATCCAACCTTTGAAACATGGACAATCCTTAATCATGCGGCCGAATCTTCCACAATTAAAACATGCTCCCAAAATTCCTGTTGACGCAAAATATTTATCCATAGAGCATCTACAATCATATTCTATGATATCTCTTTATCCCAAGACTCTATCCTCATCAATCCCGAACCTGGTTCACTGCAGACACCATTTTAATTCTCAGGATCTACATTCATGCTACCAAAGAATCCGCATGCTGAAAATAACACCTTCCCTTATCGGGCTTCACACTCTAAACTTAATTAAATACACAGCTACTAGCCTTCCTAAACTATGACATAGTCCTCAAATAAAGTTTACACTCCCTATGATTCCTTTAATTTATCGTTGAGGCCATCATAATATTGGCCCGAATATAGCCGAAAGATTCAACCCTTAAAATTCACAGATATGCTAATAAATCTACAAACCCAAACGGCATTACCCGAACTTATAACGGCCGTTTCTTAATTCCTAAATGATGGTACTAGCATAACTCTTATTTATCTCCAATCAACAAAATTCTGGTTACATATCAGTCTCCAAAAGCTTTACACCTTGGCAAAAGGTCAAACGATTCACCTATTCGTTCACAATGCTCGCTTATCAAACTGTTAACCTTCCGAACACCCTATTTTTCCAAGAATCCACAGTAACCTTAACGGTTCATCTTACACACCTAAGATGTTCTAAAGCATTCCAGAGCAGCACCTGATCAATGTTTTCTAATTCTATTCAGAATCTTGAAGAATATCGGTACCGTCTTTGGCACACCCATGAATTGCAAATCAAAGACAAGTCAGCCAAATCTTCTTCTCTAAGAAACATCCTCAATATTATATCAAATTCTAATACCCCAAAGTAGTCAATTTGTCCCAACAAATTATATCTACAAACCCAAAAAGAATGTTGTAGATCTCGATGCAGCTAGTATAAAATCCATGATCCTTAAATAAATGAATAGACTCAGGAAATACAATTGAAATATAGATTCAAAATCCCCAAAATAACACATACTCTAACATGTTAAGATTCAAAAATCTTACCTTTCACCACGTCTGCGGAAATTTTGGCCACCTCTACAGAGACTGCGAACACCTTAGCTGGGATAGTTGGTTTGGACACTGGGGTTCTCTTCCAATGAGGGCAGTTCCTTATGATGTGCCCTACCTGACCACAGGTGTAGCAAACTCCCATCTTCTTAAAACAAGGCTTGCCCAAATGCAGCTTTTTGCAATGTGGATACGGGTTGGTTGACACTCTTGAGGTTAGCACTGATTGGCCGGACTCCTTCCTTAACTCCGACTGCTTTGCTTTCTTTGGTGGTCTCCTAGATCCCACACAGGAGCTGACACCAGAACTACTCCAGCGAGATATTCTCTTCCTAAAAAACTTATCTTTCTCAAGTTCCTTCTCATAAATTATGACTCTATCCAACACTTTTTCATAAGTCAGCAGCTTCAACGTCGATAGATGCCTCTTAATATCATCCCTCAAGTCCTGAGAAAACCTCCTCGCCTTCCTTTCTTCATCCTCCACCATATACGGAGTATAACAGGATAACTCCATAAACTTGGCATCATACTCAGCCACCGTACGATTGCCCTGCCTTAATCATAAAAACTCATCTTCCTTCTGTCCACGAAGACTGGCAGGAAAATATTTCTCCAAAAAGGATACGTTAAACATAACTTAAGTGATTTCATTCTCCGGCACCTCAAATACTCTCTTCTGTATTTTTCGCCAATGATGGCTTTCTCTCTTCAATTTATGAGTGGCAAACGAGACTCTATCATCGGCCGGATATCTAAAAATTTCAAACACCTTTCTAAGCTGCTGGATCCATGTGTCTGCCTTCACTAGATCCGGTTCTCCCGAGAATTCTGGAACGCACTCATTGGTGAAATGATCATACGCCGATGTTCCCTAATTAACGAGAGCTGGAGCCGAAACTGGAGCCAAATGTTGTTGCCCCATAGCTTCCATAACATTGGTCATCCTTCCTAATAGGTTCAAGTACTCTGCCTTCCAGTCCTGAAAATTACCAGTACGAGCAGCCCTTCATCCACCATTTGCCATTCTTTCAGCTAGAGCATTAACTTATAAAATAAGAGCAACTCGGTCAGATTATAATCCGGCCTAAGCAGTAACTAGAACACAATACTTCCTAAACACAATATCCTGTTCCTACTTAGTGCTAGCCTAATTTTCTAGACTAGGATAACTAAGTCTAACCGATCTCACTTAGTTATCCTATGCCTTCATCTTTTTCATTTGATCAACCTAAATCTATCCTAAACTTCAGCATAAATTTAGATCAACCTAAGGCATCTCTTTCTCTGATACCATCTGTGACGGAACGGGTTATAATCCTCTAATGAACTCCATTAGTGTTCATACTAAGTGTGACGGACTGGAACTCTACTGGGTTAACCCACTCGTCCGTTCATAACACAAGAAAAATGAGTAATAAGACGAATATGAATAATCATACATAATTTAAACATAATATCATATACATGATCCAAATGGCCGGACTTCTTAAGTCTGCCACAACTTGGCTGGCCAAGATTCTCGGTCAGCCTTATCTAGGTCGGTCCGCTATAGTAAGGAGCCTTTAACAAATGAGATATCACTAGGAACCCAAATTCCTCAAACCATAAAATTTTACGGATGTATACAATTATCAATTGATTTATACAATGGAATCATTATACAAAGTCCCCAAAATGACCAAAAATACATTAAGTCGACCAAAAACTGCTACATGAATTCAGATCGGTCTTCCTGCCTAGCCAGTCCGTTTGGCTCTACTCTTTCTCATCCGCCATGAATTCTTACTCGTCTGAAGGTAAGGAAACAACAATGAGTGA
This sequence comes from Nepenthes alata, assembly GCA_028571085.2. Lineage (NCBI taxonomy): Eukaryota > Viridiplantae > Streptophyta > Magnoliopsida > Caryophyllales > Nepenthaceae > Nepenthes > Nepenthes alata. The sequence goes on from JAOVVI020009445.1 coordinate 7,796, forward strand.
GCAGATTTCTCAGTAATATATAAAGCAACAAAGACATGTATAGATATAGCTTTGAAATGAAATCGAAAGAAACGGAATGAGAGTATTATGCATACAAAAACATAAAACACGGGCCAAAGATAACTTCATGAGAACGAATTTCCAAAGTGAACTTATGTCCAAGACCAATTTTTCTTTTTCAAAACCGGCTACATTTTAGGCATGCAGCTACTCGGCTTTCATGGATTGAGAATAGCTACATTGTAGGCCTATAACTACTTGGCCATCATAGATTGAAAATAGCTATATTTTAGGCCTGCAGGTACTCAACCATTATACATTAAAAATGGCTATATTTTAGGTCTGCAACTACTCGGCCATCATATGCCAAAAATGGCTATATTTTAGGCCTACAACTACTCGGTCGTCGAGTATCAAAATCTAATTTTCTTAAATCTTGAACTTCAAATGACCGAAGTTATTAAAGAGCAAATCTTACTTTTATAAACAGTGAGAAAACATACAAATAGATGAGATAAGCAAACTGATATTGGATGACAATAATTAAACATGCAAGATAATTTTTCCGTGCACCATAGCTTAAACTTTACCAAATCTTGCTGCAATTCCAAACATAATAAATAGAAGGAATTCTAATAATATTCAAGCACAAACCGTGGAACAAAATCCCACATGTAAAACATAATACATGCAGTGAACATGAACTTCCTTCGTAAAATATGAGAAAACAATTATCATGACATGGATTACATATAAATATAGCAAAGAAGGGTATTAGAACAACAATACCCGAAGGATTCAGACAAGAATTAGCAACAGTCAAAGACGAAGCTTAGAGTACATTTGCCTGATTCATGAATCCCCTTACTCAAATCTGGTCTAAGACTCCTTGTGCTTCTTCCAGATTTTTGAACTCCTTTTCTAATTCCCAAGTCCAGTATTTATAGACGATGGAGTTCGTAAGAATAGATGGGGGTAGGTCACATAATTGGTACTTCTTTTCTTACTCCATTTTCCCTTCTAAAAGGTCAACGGAGTAGGTGGAGCAGGTTAAATGTCACACTATCTCTTCGTTCTTATTTCCTGAGTCCTCGGTCTCATTCTAATTCCCAAACAACCTCGGTCTCTACCTAATGACCTCAGTCTTTTTCTGATCATTTACAGACCGTAATTTTATGGTTATTCCGGTTAACTCCTTAATTTCGGTTAGCTATCCTAACTCTGGTCAACTCTCTTATCCGGTGAACATTTCATTCCTATAATCTATCTACTCTGGTCAACAATCTAGTTCGGTCGTTTATCTAATCTGATCAACTATCTTATTCGGTCTACTTTCTAATATGGGCAACCATCTATTCCGGTCAACTATTCAATCCGGTCAACGATTCGATCTTAACAATTCAATCTGGCCAGTTAATAATTCTATCCGGCCAATCAAAAATTCTTAACTGGTCGGTCAGCATTTCTTAGCCGGCCGTCTAGCTATCTAGGCCAATTTTTCCATGAAGGCCGCAAGAGACTAAGTCCTAGGAACCCAATCCTCACATCCCCTCCAAACTCAAATTAGAAAAACTATTAACATATTATCCTAAAAACCAACCGTCATTATCCACAACTAAATATGAGTAATTCTACTATTTATATAGTAAAAAAGATTAATTTCTTAATTATATAAATATTCTTCTTTTCATCAATTATTGAGCTAATAAAATAAAATAACTTTTATAATAAAATATAATAAGACTATATATTATCATAATATTTAATTATTTTAATAAATTACTAATTATATAGCACATTATATAAGATAATTTTAACAATGTGATCATAAAAGAATAGCAATTATAAGTTACATATTTGTATCTTAAATATTATGACTTTCATATTATATTATTCGTACTATTAACAACTATTTAAGCGTGATGGATTCATTATTGTGGGCCGGCCCAGAGTTTGGATTATAGTGGATTGATGACCCGATGGGGATTTCTCTAGGCCCACAAACGCATTCCAACGGCTCTAACACATCAGCCAACAAGCGGCACGACACCCCATGAATGCGCGGGCGAAAGTTGCCATAACTGTTCTGTGAAACATAGAAAATATTTTTAAAATATTCTACTCATAATCACGCGATCCCTAGGATGACAGTCACAATTTAGTAAATCTCCCAAAAACAGCAATCGCCATGCAGTGTGCTCCGTAATTGCCTCAACAAATGAAGGAATATCTCGTAACTAACCTTGGCACCCAAGCAAGGTTGAATCAACTCCAACACTAAAAATAATCCTTCATCCCTACTATTTAGGACAATTTTTCTATTAAGACTGCGAGAGACTAAGTCCTAGAAACCCGATCCTTATACCCCCTTCAAACGCAAATTAGAAAAACTATTAACATATTATCCTGAAAACTAACCGTCATTATCCACAACTAAATATGAGTAATTCTACTATTTCTATAGTAAAAAAGACTAATTTCTTAATTATATTAATACTTTTCTTTTCATTAATTATTGAGCTAATAAAATAAAATAACTTTTATAATAAAACATAATAAAACTATACATTATCATAATATTTAATTATTTTAATAAATTACTAATTATATAATGCATTATATAAGATAATTTTAACAATGTGATCATAAAAGAATAGCAGTTGTAAGTTACATATTTATATCTTAAATACTATGACTTTCATATTAAATAATTCATACAATTAACAATTATTTAAATGTGATGGGTTCGGTACTATGGGCTAGCCCAAAGTTCAGATTATAGCAGATTGACGACCTAATGGGAATTTCTCTAGGCCCACAAGCGCATCCCAACAACTCTAACACATCACCCGACAAGTGGCATGACACCCCGTGAATGCGTGGGCGATAGTTGCCATAACCATTCTGTGCAACACAATAAATATTTTTTTAAAATATTTTACTCAAGATTGCGCGATCCCTTGGATGGTAGTCATAATTCAACAAATCTCCCTAAATTAACAATCGCCACGCAGTGATCTCCGTGATCGCCTCAACAAAGGAAGGAATATCTCATAGCTAACCTTGGCACCCAAGCAATGTTGAATCAACTCCAACATTATAAATAATCCATCATCCCTACGGGTAAGGAAGTTTTGACAAGATAGAGTAGAGGGAGAAAAGAGTGGAAAAGAAGAAAGAATGAGCATACAGAGAGAAGACCCAGAAGACATACCCACTCTCTTCTTATCCCGTGAGAGGTCTCATTCTCCTGCTCCGGCCAGTAGTTGTGTAGGCCTCCAGCCATCTCCAAGTCCTCGTGCTGTAAGGCCGGTGAAGGTGACTCGTAGAACGTGACATATAGAATCCCTCAATCTGTAATCAGAGAGGAGACCAACGAGTGTTCCTCTCTTCATCAGCAATGCTGAGGGATATTTTTCTCCTCCAATTAGCGACCCGCCTACGAGTGCATTCATCAACCAGCCACTACTCGACAAGTACAGAACTCTCTCCCTTTAGTAAGCCTCTCCCTGATCAAACGCACTCAACGGAGCCCAATTCTCCATCTATCTAAATTGCCCTTCGGTCGAGTGCATTCAGCGAAACTCTGTCAATCTCTCTAAGTCACCCCTTGATTAGGCGTACTCAGCGGAGTCCAATCCTCCATCTCTCTAAGCTGCCCCATGATTGAGCGTACTCAGTGGAGCTAAATCCTCTATTTCTCTAAGCCGTCCCTCAATCAAGCACACTTAATGGAGCTCAATCCTCCATCCCTCTAAACCACCCCATCGGTTGAGCACATTTAACGAAACTAAATCCTCCATCCCTCTAAGCCACCTCTTAGTCGAGTGCACCCAATAGAATCGATCCTCCATCTTTTAAGCTGCCCTTCGGTTGTGCGCACTCAGATAAATTCAGTTCTCCTTTTCTCTAAGCTGCCCTATGACCGGGGGCACTCAACGGAACCCAATCCTCCTCTGAAATCCACCCCCATGGTCGAGCATATTCATTGGAACTCTATCCTCCATCTCCTAAAGTCGCTCCCCAACCAAGCGCATTCAAGCACTCAATCCTCCATTACATGCATCTACACATTATTTACTTACTCCTATCTTTCTATCCATCTAATAAAGATTTTTTATTTAAACATTACAGGATATAAAGAAAAGTGAGTTTCCGTTACCCTCTGACCTCTTGTTTGTTAATTATGATGTGTATGATTCATGTTTAAAATAACAAAGTTTTTTTTTATTTTTTGTTTGGTAAGTAATTAAAAGATATTAATAAAAATAAAAGAATACAAATCAGATGTTCAATCTCCAAATAGATTGGAGATAAACAACTACGCTAGGGCATACCCCGAGCCGAGAAATACAATATTCCAAGGAGAAAATAAAAATAGACTCTGGTAGCGATGTACTTGTAAAGCTAAACAACGGGAAAATGCCATTCATGCAATGGCAGGAGAACAGATATCATACAGATCAGATGATGCAGTAGAGCATGAAGAGTAGCCAACCCCACGTCGGCAGCAAATCAACCTAATCCAGGAAAGATAATCCTCCCCCAACCAGTCAGTCCAAAAATCCAACTCGTCACATCAATCGGCAAAGAACCAAGGATAGATCCGTGCCTAGAGTCTTCACCATGTCAAGGATCTGAATGTCCGCACCAAAGGAAGTAGCCAACAATATGTCGGCAGGAGAACATGTAGAAAAGTGATGCCCGTATGGCCAAACTGCTCCTTTTTTTTAAGAAGAAGAAGAAAAAGAAGAAGAAAAGCCCTAAGTAACAGAACATCACACCGGATGGTCAAGGGAATTTTTTTTTTGAGAAGAAAAAGAAGAAGAATAAGAAGACGAAGAACCATAAGTAACCGAAACACACCGGATGGTCAAGGGTTTTTTTTTTCTTTTTGTTTTAAATATAGAGAAAACCCACATGACTAAAATAACAAAGATCGAATCCACTTCAATTCGACTGTCTAGTAAAAATCAATCGGCTTCCTAATCCATACAATTATCCAAGTTTATGGACGTATCAAAGTGTACACTAAAATGGTATATCAAGATATTAATATTATTAGAAATATTTATAATTTTTTTATAGTTAATATTTAAAATAAAATCCTTCATAATTATGTAATAATAAAAAATAGTAAACAATATTAGAGTATGTTCAACCAAATTAGATCAGTTCTTACATAAAAAAGCAGTGTATAGTACGCATTGTGCCACATGTCATTAAACTCATTATGGTCTCTTCACCTACTTCACGGCAATATTACCAAATCGTGCGATGGAAATTTGGATTCTAGTTTGCTCTCTTGCGGACATCGTCTTCGCTTTTGTCAAGTGATTTTTGGTTTCACAAGTGAAACTCGAGATGCTCTGGAGAATGTTGAAGTAAACGGTTTAATTAAACGGCTAACTAAGGGTTAAGTAGTGTTGAAAATCTCTCACGTGAAAAAGTTCCGATTAACAGGATATTGACCGGATAGACGATCAACGGACGGTCAACATAGTTGACCGTCTGAAGGACCAAGTTGACCGTCCATTGCTGAGGGTTCTCAGAACGACAGTGAAGACGGTCAACATGACGTTGATCGGTCTGGATGGCAGGACGGTCAACTATGTGTTGACCGGATCTGTATGGAAAGATGGTCAACAGGATGTTGACCGATTCTAAATGGAAGGACGGTCAACTAAGTTGACCATCTCATTAAGGTAACACAGAACACCTGCCGTGTTTGAAAGGGTGAAGGTTGACCTTCCTATTTACGTAACATTGGAAACCCAAGACAACTGATCTGTCCTCTATTGCT
>JAOVVI020009446.1:0-13597 GCA_028571085.2 Nepenthes alata
GTTCAAATAATCTCCACTAATAACATTTGGTTACAAATAGCCCGCCCCCTGCATGACCCTTCAATGAATACTGATTATTGTATTTTTATCTATATTTATTTATTATTATCTAATATATTTATTTAATTTATGTAATTAAATTACATATTTTTGTTAGGTAGGTTTTAACCTCTAAAGAAAAATTTTTAAAATAAAAGCAAATAAATAGACCAAATGAATACTTTATTTTATCAACCCAATTAGTTGATAAAAAAAACATAGAAAAGAAGTGCAACGCTAATTCTTTTAGAAATTTAGGATTGTTGGGTATGGTCCAAGGGCGGCTCGTCCAGCCCAGCCTGAAAACGGGGCCTAAACACCAGCGATTTGAATACGGATGCCAAGGATTAAGTCGGGCTACCGAGCGACTAGTTGGCAGATAACATGTAAGACCAAGGCAAATAATGGCCCGACAAAGTAATAAATGAGACATTAAATCCAAATAAACGGTTACAGTTCGTCGGGAGATGATAATCCGCACATGAACAATTTGATTCGGTAATGGCCAAATAAAGGTCAACAATTAATGATTGAACGGATACTGAATTAATCGAAATAGTGGTTACACATCAAAAGTAACGACTGACATTTAATACAATATAACACATTTTATTATAAATGACGGTTCTAGGGTAACCAATCGGGTAGAGCCTCAGCTATAAATACAGATCCCAATCAAGAATGGGGACAAGACATACCCCAGCATATGAGTGCACACACAGTATATTGAAAACATAGTCCAATCTTCCATATTTACAAAGACTCAATACTCATCCCTTTTCATCTTTTTTTTTTTGCATCTTTCGAATTTTCTCTGAAAAAATATTAACTTAAGTATCGAAGAATATATCAGGGAATGAGCCACGTATACCTCTAACCTCTCATTAAGTTGTTATAGTGTGTAGGATCACGATTTTCAATTATGAAGACCAAATTTGCAACCTCTCAGATCGATAGAAGGATTTGCCCGGCTTTATAATTCATATAACAATTCGAGTCTGAGGAACACATCATTGGTGTTGTTAGTGGGAACGTGGTTAAGCCGCTTGTTCTCATCACAAACCTAAATTTTCAAAAAAGAGCCTAACTCACATTTTCAAAGGAAGCAAATATGGTGAACACTAGGGCTTATGGCCAAACGAGCCTCCCTCCTAAAGACATAATGTCTCGCGGTCACGACCCCACTAAGGGTACCCACAAGGATGTTCGCAGTTGACGAATATAAACATGGAGCCTTTGGTAGCACAAGTTTACAACATGTCGAGAATGCTCAAGTCCCTATGGGATCAGCTGCAAAGGCACCCACTTATAGTACTTGTCTCTAACTCTCAAGCATTCGCCTCTAGAAGGAGAAATAAGGGAAAAAAATTCTGCGTCCAAAGGGACGCCACAACAGTTGAGGATCCTAGTGGGGCAAGAAACTTCCTCCGGAACAACCTGTCTCGGCTCATAGGTTAGCTTAACTTCGAGGCCAGGGAGGAAAGTCCTGAGCAGCAAAATCCACAGTATATTCAGGATATGGGGCGACTGTCAGCACAAGATGAAATATCAAGCAGCAGCCTGCCAAAGAATATCTTGAGCAGATAGACGCCCTGCATATCAGCCATTCTCTTGGAGTTGAGGATTTTTCTCAACATAAAAAGGATTGCGTCTACTAACGAGGTGGAAGAAAGGATTAAAATGATCAAATTGCAACTATTCAGCGGAAGTGTGGTTGGGTAGTCTGCTAAGTTAGGCAAAATGCCATTCTCCAGGGAGATCAAAATATATTGATTCTCTTATAAATTCAAGATGCTGACCCTAAAATCCTATGATGGGAGGACTGACCCAATGTATCATTTGGACCATTTTTGAATGCTATTGGGGCTCCAAGGTCTGGAAGACCCTGTTTTGTGCCTTTGCTTTCCTTTAACTCTCAAAGTAGATGCTTGAATTTGGTTTTACCATCTGGCACCAAATTCGATTCAATCCTTGCAGGAGTTGGCCAATCAATTTTTTGTCTCAGTTTGCCTCTAGCTAAAGAGATGAGAAACAGTTGTGACACCTTGTTAGGATACGACAAGGTTCGAATGAAAATCTAAAGTGCTTCCTGACCTGGTTTAATGTTGAGACCCGAAGCATATCCAAGGTCACTAACGAGGTGAAGCTCAACTCATTCATAGCCACTATATCGCTGAGAGAGTTCTTCAAATATTTGGTCCAATAGGAACCTAAGACGTTCCTTGAGGTTGAAACTATCACCCGGGTATATATTGCGGCCGATGAGGCCAATGAGGCAAAACAACCAGAGCGTATAAACTATGTCCATAATTCGGGGTCAACTAGTGGAAAAAAGAGGAAGAATGACCACTCACCTGCTCGTGATCTCGGAAAGTAGCAGAGGACCGAGCTGGGGGTAAGGAGGGAATACAAACCTTTGAACCTCACCCTGCTGAATGACACCCGGACCAACATCTTGATGCAGATTTGGAACGAAAAACTTTTGAAATAGCTTAAGTCGGTCAAAAATCTGAAGGGAGGGGACAATTCAAAGTACTATTTTTATCATCAATCTCCAGGCCATATCATCTAAAATTATCGGACTCTACAAAAGGAGATTAAGGCCTTTCTTTAAAAAGGATATCTCAGTAAATATCTAAAGAATCTAGGCTCCACTCGTGGTTACACCAATAACAACGATGCGGAGCCATCCGAGCAACCTTGAAATTGAGTAGCTATAGGAGTAGTGATCATGATATCTACAAAGCCACCTAGAAACAACGCTCTAGATCGCCTCGATAAGACTTTCTCTGGCAAGAGGCAAAAAGATAGGAGTAAGAAATGATGTCATTAGTTTCAGTGATGATGATATGATACATGTAATAACTCCCTATTCGGACAATTTTGTTGTATTCATACTCATTTCAGATGGGGTTGTTGACTATTAACCGAAATGAGTCTTCATTGATAATGGAAGTTCTTGGAATGTTCTTTATCTTGATGCATTCTTTAAGTTATGGCTTAGAAATAATCAGATGTAACTAGCTGAGGGTCCCTTGTACGAGTTAGACAACAAACTCGTACCAGTATAAGGGATCATCCAATTGGAAGTCATGCTAGGGATGTACCCTAAAATGGCCTCCTAAATGTTAACATTTCTAGTGGTAGACCTACCATCGGTCTACAATGTCATTTTAGGCCGACTTTAATTGGTGGCTTTCGGGACGATGACTTCCATCCCGCACTTAAAAATGAAGTTCATAACCCCATATAGAGTAGAAGTGCGAGGTGATCAAGTCATCAGTAAAACTAGCTATTTGACTTGTATAGGTCAGTCGGTACCGACCCAATTAATCAAAGAATTTGATCTTTTTGATGAGACCGCACTCCAACATCGGTGAGTCCCCTCTACAAGTCCCTCTAAATCCAACTGAACTAAATAAATATGTACAAATTGGGAGTTCCCTACCTGATCGTTTGTGAGAACAATTGATGGAGTTTCTCTATCGAAACTCAGATGTGTTTGTATGGACACTATCAGACATGTCGGGGATATCTATGGAAGTAATGGTTTACAAGTTGAGCCTAATATTAGGGCATAAACCGGTCTGACAAAAACAGAGAAATTGCTCCATGGAGAAGCTTGTTGCCATGAGGGAGGAGGTTAATAAACTACTTGACGCGTGATTCATCAGAGAAGTTCGTTACCTAGATTGGTTGTCGAATGTCGTCCCTGTCAAAAAGAGTAATGGGAAATGGAGGTTGTGTGTCGACTTCACAGATGTAAATAAAGCATATCTGAAGGACAGTTTTTCACTACCGAGGATTGACCAGTTGGTGATTTCAATATCTGGACACCAATTGTTAAGTTTTATGGATGTCTATTCGTGGTATAATCAAATCCGTATGAGCCCAGAAGATGGAAAAATGACCTCATTTATAATCGATTAGGGGACCTTTGCTATAAAGTCATACCCTTCGGTCTAAAGAATGATGGAGTGACATACCAAAGGCTTGTCAATGAAATGTTCAAAGCACAAATCGGAAAAAATATGGAGGTATACATAGACGACATGCTTGTCAAAAGTGTATTTGCCGATGACCATATTTGAGACTTGGTCGAAGTCTTCGAAGTGCTTCGAGCACGCCGAATGAAGTTGAATCCGACGAAGTGTGTGTTTGGGGTGACATTCGGAAAGTTCCTTGGTTTCATTATTTTGCTCCAAGGAATCAAGGCTAATTCAGATAAGATCAAAGCCATTATGGACACAGAGCCTCCCCAATCTTTGAAAGAGGTACAGAGATTAAGGTGAAAACTCGTCGCTTTCCCCAGGTTCTTAGCAAAATCCGTTGAGAAGTGTTTACCCTTTTTTCAAGGCTTTGAGAGCGTAGACGGATCTGACGAGGTGCTTCCAGTGTCGGACAAAACAACTTGGATGATGCCATATTGAAGATACCTTGAGGATAGCTCATTACTGGAGGATCCGGCCGAAGTTAAACACATGAAGATACCTTGAGGATAGCTCATTACCGGAGGATCCGGCCGAAGTTAAACACATAAAAAAGACAACTGGATGGTACATTTGTTGGATGGGAGGTTGTACAAGAGAGGCTATTTCATCCCATATATGTGATGCTTGACACCCACTAAAGCTGATTATGTTATGAGCGAAGTACATCTTAGTATCTGTGGGGCGCATATAGGTAAAAAAAACATGGCGTTCAAGGTCATGAGGCAGGGCTACTTCAGGCCCATCATGAAAAAAGATATTATGGAGTTTGTAAAAAGATGTGAGCACTATCAAGTTCAAGGTAATGTTACTCATCAACCTCACATTGGATCCCCTTGGCCATTCGCACAATGGGGACTTGGCATACTGGATATGTTTCTTATTGCTATCGGGCAGAAGAAGTTTATAATTGTCGCAATTAACTACTTCACGAAGTAGGTAGAAGTTTATTTGTTAGCTAAAATTACCACGCGGAACGCAATGAAATTTGTACGTCAAAACATTATTTGCAGGTTTGAGATACTTGAGGTTATAGTGACTGACAATGACATCCAATTCATGGAAAAAAATGTTCACCAAGTATTGCATAAGTCTCGACATTAGATTGGTTCATACATCAGTAGCTTATCTCTAAACAGACGAGCAAGTAGAGGTAACCAATTGAATATAAATAGGCTGAAGACAAAATTGAAAGATGCTGAGGGCTCTTGGGTGAATGAGTACCCGTCCATACTATGGGCTTACCGGATGACCTCAAGGGAGCCAACGTGCAAGACTCCCTTCAGCCTATGCTATGGAGTTGAGGCTATTATTCTAGTGAAGATCGGATTACCTAATTTTCGAGTTGAAAGTTTCAACCTCAATCTCAGCTCTCAACTCTTAAGTGAGAACTTGGATTTGTTGGAGGAGGCTGGGGACATGGCTCAAATACAGTCAGCCGCTTACCAATAACAAGTTCCTTGGTATTATAATAAATGAGTGAAGGCACAAAAATTCAAAGTAGGTGGCTTAGTTTTGAGGAATATCAAGGTCACAGGCATGATTGTTAATTGGAATAAGCTGTCCCCCAATTGAGAGGAACCATTCCTAGCGTTGGCCATCCTTCGTAGTAGTGTGTCTAAGTTATGCATCCAAAATGGAAAATTAGTCCCTAGGACATGGAATGCTATTCATCTCAAGAAATATTACCAATAGTTTTTACCCTGTATCATATAATATAACAAGGTATGTCTTATTTACCATTCGGGAATGCTTGTGTGTTGTACCATATTAATGAAATTAAGTCTGTCCATTATTTACATTTATTACTCATTTGTATGTTTATGTGAAACACTATGACCATGACTTACCCTAAGTTAGGCAGTTGGTTCTTCACATCTCACTTGCTAACATGACCCAACTAGTGATTCGGACACAATGTTGGTTGATAAAACCGTACGACCCTAAGCGTGGTCATGCACCAACTACTCCAAATACTCGGGGGCTTGAGTACCAAGCATCTGATCCCTTCTTGAAAGGTCATAACAAGGGTTGAGTAATGTTAGACAAAATGCGATTAAATATGATTGTTTAGCCAACAAAACCTCAGGGAGCTTTCATGCATGAGTACTACAACGCCCTATCGCGAGACAGGCACCATCAATCGAACATGATCCACGGACTAAGGTCCAATTAAACCTGGCGACATCACCTAGCTAGCAAACAAAAAATATACCCAATGGAAATGTTTCATAATGAAAGCAATATTAGCAACAATAGTCGAAAAAGATTTAGTTGATAAGTCGAATATCCAAATACATATACATAAGAATGTGGTTACATATGTATAAACAGAAACTCCAACTTGGTGCAAAAGAATCTCTCCAAGCTAATACTGATTGAGGCGCAAGCAGATTGACATACCTAAGGCCGAGGGCCCAAAGAAGACCTGAATGTTGGATCTCCGCTTGTACTTGAAAAATCCTTGACATTGGAACTCTAAAAAGCTCTCAAGTTCCTTGAATCAAGGTAGCCTAAAGGAAAGCTAGGAGAAACCAGGGAAATGATCCGCCTACAGAGAACGATCCAGTCTTAGAACCTAGAATCCAAGATGAGACTCATCTCTTTCGGGCAAAAACTCCTCCTTGACTCCTGGAGCCTAGCACATTTGCTTTGAAGGTTATTAATCAAACTTTCTGCAGAGACTGACCAATGCTTCGCTTCTTAGAGCCTGTCCTCGAGTAAAGTAATCTGATCCATGGCAGTGGTATTCTTGTTTGAAAGATTGTGGGATCTCGCCATCCACTCGAATAGTGCCTTTTTCCAGACGAGCAACCCAGTCACGCAAATGCTTAACCTCAACTTTGGCTGTATTCACTCGAAACGCTAGGTCCTTGAATGTTGCAGAATCGACGTATGATTGGGAAAGGCGAGCGATTTCTGCTTTTTGTTGGAACAGCCTATCCCTGATCAATTTGACCAAATCCTGAGACTACAAAATGAAGAAATTCATAATCAGAGGCAGCAACAATTGAAAAACAAATTAAGAGGATCTGGGATAAATAGAGGCAGCTCCTTTTTATTCATTTGATCCTTTTGTAGCTTATAAACTTTAAACAATGAAGATACAAGCTGAAAGAAGAGAACAGATGAAAAAACTACAACCCAAATGGGATAAGTAGGAAATTTTCTTCACAATAAAATGCTCATGTACATGAATGAGTTATGCCAAGGGCAACGAGAATCTACTACGCAGAATGGGAATAGAGACACTCCTCCAGCAGTGGATATGCAGCATCCTCCAGCGCCCCTCAATGGAACATCCATCCATCGCGGACTTCGTCTGTCTCGACCCCTCTATGGAGGCCAATGAAATAGAAGCAGTAGTAGTATTATAACAAGTATTGCCTGTTCCGGATGTGACGTAAAAGTGGAAAACCAGGATGGTTTCCGTGGTAAAAGAGGGTAACCAAAACGAACTCTAAATGCATCCTCAGTGTACAGTGGTGATACACGAAAAGTGTTTCCTCTTGGCTTCAACACATATGTGCTCCATCAAACAAAAGGGGGACATGCCTGCAGAAGGTGAAACACAATTGAATATAGAAGAGGATGTTATGGGAAAAAGCTTGAGGAAGAACTTTCAATTGATAGCCGAAGCAAAGCTCATCCTACAAGGAAAAATAGCGCTCAACAAGGCATAGAATCTTGGTCGATGATAGTAGAGAATCGAATCTTGACAGATAAGAAAGACCATCAGTAGAGAATTTCCCAACAGTGGCTCGTACGGTTGGCTTGGTACACAACCTAATTTGATTTCCTCTTTTAACATGCTTGGAGTTTGAATTCAAACTCTAAGTATGGGGGCCTAATGTTGGGTTTGGCCCAAGTGTGATTGGCCTAACCCAGCTTGAAAATTGGGTCTAAACACCAACGATCCAAATACGGAGACCAAGGATTAAGTTGGCCTATTGAGTGACCGGATGGTAGAGAACATGCATGACCAACACCAATAATAGCGTAGCAAAATAATAATTTAGACATTTAATCCAGACAAATGGTTATAGTCAGCCGGAGGATGATAATTCGCACGTGAATAATCCGATTTAGTAACAACCAAATGAAGGTCAACTATTAATGATTAAACAATTACTGAATTAATCCAAACAACGGTTATACTTTAAAGGTAATGGCTGATATTTAATACAATATAATGTCTTTTATTATAGGTAACGGTTCTGGGCTAACTAATTGGCTAGCATCCTGGCTATAAATGTAGATCCCTAATCAAGAATGGGGATAAGTTATACTCTGGCATACAAGGGCACACAAAGAGTATATTAAAAACGGAGCCCATTCTTCCATATTTATAAAGACTTAACACTCATCCCCTTTGTTCTTTCTTTTCGCATATTTCAAATTCCATTTGAAAGATTATTGATTTGAGCATTGAAGAGTATATCGAAGAATGAGTCTTGTATATCGTTAAATTATTGTAGTGCACAATATTAGGATTTCTAGTTATGAAGACTAGACCATTTAATTTCTGGAATTAACATTGTATTATATTGCTGGAATTAACACGTTACGGTTAACTATCATAATTTTTCAGCAATTTTAAATTTTTGCCATTTAATTTCTCGTATTTTATTTTCTTTCCATATTTTTTATTGAATATTGGATGGTTGATCCATTGTTACTTTTACAATTTTAAATTTTTATCATTAAATTTCTCACTTTATTTCTTATCATTTTATTTTTTTGAGCCCTAGATGGCCGAGCTGCTAATACTCTTACGACTTCATATTTTCGCACTTTAATTTTTGTCACTGCTGAATGGCGGTGCCACTTTAAGTATTTTAATTTTTAACAATTTAAAGATTTTATAATTTAAATTTCTATATTGTTTAAGTAATTTTATGGCCGTTCTGCAATTGTTATAGTTATCCACTCATCTTCATCAATTTAATGTTTTAATTTTATGAAATTAGTTTTGCATATAAAATCAACTCATTGTAGATACGATATCGACTTACTGGGAAAACTATACCGAATTTTCATACACTTACGAGGTTAAATATGTATCGTGAAAATTCCGCCACCCTTCATAACAATCCATGTGAATTATTGATTAAAAGTAATTCCAACACATTTAACAATAGGCAAGAGAAAATACATGGGAAAAACGAATAATCAATTGGGAACACATCCTACAAACAAAGCCAAAACAATATACCAGAATTTGGTGCATGAAGGAATTCGAATAAGAATTCATATGGATGCCGAAATATTCCACTTTCTCTCTTTTCTCTATTATCTATCTTACTTGCAGTGCTTCTTTGTACAAAATAGCTCTTAAAATACCCTAAAAATAGAAACATGGCCTTTTATACCCGCTTAGGTTCACGTGCGGTTGTTGTGTGCGTGTTAGGCGTGACCCTTGTGGCAAGCTTTGCGTGTGCGCCTTTAGGTGCAATCGCCACTGGAATCCGTACACTTACTGTGACGAACCACGTTTTAAAATTCGTTATTAATCATAATCATAATTAATTATCTTTTAATTATCAATTTGACTGATAAATTAATCAGACTAACCAGACGTGAATTTTTCACGTCGATACCACGATCAACTCTACATAAACAATACAACATTATACACAGGATCCAGATACATTGCCACGGCATCTGTGACTCTGATATCGACCCAAAAACCATATGACGTTAGACCTTGTTAAGGAAAGATGCCTGTTCAAATGCCATCAATCATCTAACAACCCGTGGAAGGAATAAACATCCAACACAACCTGCTAATACCAAAAGCCACAAAACATCATTTTAGTTATCAAAACATAGTCCAAAAGCTTACAATATCTTACAACTCACAATGCTTTGTCCACAATTTACATCAAACGAAGTTACAACATCTAAGTACCTTAAACATTATTTGGAAACATAGATCAATATAAAGTATCTACAAAAGTATAACTAATCACTTGGGTCTTCACTCCTGTTTATCTGTCAAGAACTCGTACAACTCATCTGAGGGGGTTAGTGAAATAGTAAAAAGTGAGTCAAATACTTAACAAGGCACAATACATATTAAGGAACATGCATACTTTATACTTAAAAACATATCGAAGGGAATAAGAATCATTATAGGATGCACTGATATAAAACATGGGCAGGAAAAATTTCGTGATGCATTTTCGGATTTCTTATCTTATTCTTAGTCTTATCCATTAAAACATGCTTAAATTTTATTTTCTTTAAGGACCGCGGTTAGTAGGCCTTACCGGCTAAAAGAGCGGTCAATTGAAGCCTGAATTGTGTATGTTTTCATACAACCAAAAGCTATATGCTCCTATTCAAGACCTAGAGGTGGGCCGTCTACATAAAACCTTATAGACGGGGTCAGATGCTACTTCTTAACCCGCGATTCTATAGGTTCAGACATCGATTTCTACTATAATATACTAAGAATGCCATAATATACTACCTGCTGAATCAATACCTTGGTCTAATCTTTAATTTAGGGAAAACTCAGCACTTTGCTTTTTAATTCTTAATTCTCACCCTTTTGGAGAACAATTCATCAATTTTTAACATAATTGCAGAGTTTCCCTCAATTCTTTATTTCCTTTTCTTTTCCTTGATAAACTTTGACAAAGTTTGGTAAAACCAGGCAAAATCAGCAACGACTCATGTGGAGGGAAATTTAGAACACTTAGTACATATTTAACAAATATATAGGATATTTTACAAGTAATGACTTAAAATCAACAATTCAGAGACATATATGGATATTGGGTTTGAAGTCCAGACAGGCAGGAGCAAAATATCATATTTTTAGACATGAAAAAGGGTTCAAAAATTAAAACACAGCACATATGACGTGATACAGATATTTAGACATGAAATTTCTTTATAAAGTCATGAGAAATCTACGTGTATGCAAGATTAGCTTTAGAATCTTAGCGAAGATGAGTATTAGAATAAGAATACTCGAAGAAATTAGCAAAAATCAACAAGAGAAAAAGGAAACTTAGGGTGCACTTGTCTTAGCCTAATTTATCAAAATCCTCACTTTAATCGACATGATTTGAGCTATTAGAGCCTTTTCCCTTTTCTCCTCTCTCTTCTCCCCGATTTTTTCTCTCTTTTCTTCCGTCGAGCTCTCTCTCTTTCGCACAGAAATGTCGAAACCTAACCCTAGTGTGATTTTATACCCAACACGTGCTCGAGCACGAATTGAGCGTGTATCGGGCGCTGCCGTTCGAAAATTGGTGCTCGAGCGCTGCTCGGGTGCAACCCTTTTGGAATTTACACTCGAGCATGCTTCGAGCACCTCTCGGGTGGGAACTTTCTGGAATTCAAGCTCGAGTATCATTTGAGCGTGTTTCAGTCGCATAGGTTATGTTTTTGGCACCTTGGGCGGCCCTTAGGCCTGTGTCCGGTTCACGAGACATATAGGTCCAAATTTGACTATTTGACCAACATTTTCATATCTTTCGACTTCAATTTTGATTATATTAGTTTAATTAATTGTGATTAATATAATTATTGAAACTCAGACATTACACTTACACCCTTCAAGCGTGTATCAAGCACTGAAATATTTTCTATACTAGCATATGTGCCCCTTAGGTGCTCTTCATGCGCCCCTCAAAAAATGCCTTGAGCAAATTCTCTCACAACTTCAAGTTTACAATTAGATGACTTATTAATGGGTGTGAGACTAATAAGATAGTAAACCAAAATCTAACAAATTCTTTTCTCACAATTTTAAAGGGCACCTCGTCTTCCCGATCAGTGAGCAGCCATCATCTCTTGCTTGTTGGCAACTTTTCCTCCACCGAAGTACTAATGTCGAACTTGGCAAGCTTAAATGACATCTTTTTCTGCTCCACCTATACACATGGAGTACTACCACTCCACTTTGGTGCCTTCACGTTTGTAGTGTTGCTCTTCTTAGTATGCCACCTCGGCATCCTTACACCACCTTGACCAAATATCTCGTTGGTCACCTTGGCATTGTCCTTGAAAATCGAAGCTATTGTCATGTGTCGACTTGAATGCTTCCTTCCGTGTGCCACATTCGAAAAGCCTTTGGTGAGCTTCCATTGGTATTTGCCAAATGTCATGCAAAAGCGCTCCCATTAAGCTTTCTCATTGAAATCAAATTTATTTAAACATTTGGTGTATGTTGCACACCTCTCAAATCCTAACAAATCCGATCATTGTTGTCATAAATCTTGCTTCTCTTTTTGTTTGCCACCTCCCTCTCCTTACTTCCACTTGAAGTAATTTTGCTTCATGTGGCCCTTCCTGACACAAGGGTATCATTTAACATCCTTGAGCTTAGGGCAGCTATTGCTTCTCTTCGACTTACTACCCCTTGTTGGAGATCTTCCATTCGTGACTGCTAGTGGATACCATGACACAACTCTCCTAAAACCTCATTACTTCCCATCTGCCTAGACTAATTTGTAAGCAAGAAAGCAATGACTCCAAGAGTGTGTCTATTTTGAACAATAGCGCCGTTCACAATATGATCTTAGGAGCTTGGCAATGAAGCTAATGACAATAACACCTTTTCATCCTCCTCAATCTTCTCATAGAGCGAGGACATTTGCATCAAAATTCGGTTGAACTTGTCTAAGTGCCTTTTGAAGCTCTTACCTTCTGCCAAACAAAGGCCATAAAATTGCTTCTTTAAATATAACCATGTCATCACAAACTTGGGTTTGTACTGTCTCTCAAACTTTATCCATACCTCCACTAAATGCGACAAATCAATTACCTATTGGAAAGTATTGTCCGTAAGAAACAACTTGATCGTGCAATTCGTTAAGTCCCTCATATTTTGCCACTCTTCTGTGTTCAATTTCTCTAGTTTGTACTCATTTTTTTTAATACTTTTATTGTTCTTTTTCGGGTCAAAATATTTTTTACTCTTTCTTACAAAAAAAATAAAATTATTTTACTCATTAAATTATTCATTGGAGAATGATAGGCTTTTTGACAATGATGCTATTTCAAACCATAAACTTGACAATCCAATACTTATTTAAGGCATTAATAGAAATCTACGCTCTGATACTACTTGTTGAGATTCAAGCCACGTTACAACTAAAAAATCAAATCCCTTGTCAAATATCAGCTACCCTTCTCTCCCAATTGAACCCAAGAAACAATAGACAATAAGTAACTAAGCACACAAGTTACACAATCAATCAATTTAATGTGAAAAATCCTTTTTAACTAATGAAAAAATTGGAAGACACTTGGTCTAAACAATCTCCATTATTAATATTGGGTTATAAATAACCTCATCTGAAAGTTTTTGACAATAACTTATGTGAATAACTAGTTAAAACTAACCTAACTGATGCGGACATTATAGATGTAGAGGTGTGATTTGATTTTATTTTCAAATAGATATAGAGATTTGATTTGATTTTCAAAGTAGCGTTGATTTTATTTCCAAACTAGATATGATTTTCTTTCCACTTAGAAGATATTTTATTTTCAATTTATGTTATTTCCAAATGAGAAGTTCTTAGATTTGATTTTGTTTTCAAATTATCCTA
>JAOVVI020009448.1:0-13596 GCA_028571085.2 Nepenthes alata
GTTTGCTAGGAACAAGTGGGAATCTACATCCTGGAAGCGTGGAAGCTTTAAAGGATGGATCTCGGGGAGTGGGCGAAGTCTCTGCAATCTGAAGGCTTGGAGTGGGATTAGCGAAGTAAACGATTGCTCGCTTAGGTATGAGCGTTAGTATGCTCAGAATTTTTTTGTAGTAGCACTGCATTGTCTTTTTTGCATCAGTGTTCGTGTCCACCCAGAGTGGAAACTCTGTGGGATTATATAGACGGTGGGGAGGGAAACCTTCCTTGGGCAAGAAGGCGTGATCCCTGCCTCGTGTTGGGCCGCCTTCCTTGGCCAGGAAGGTTTGACTGGTGTAATATAATGGGATCGTTTCCTTTCTGAGTGGGTAAGGATCTCCAGAATATTTATCTTCCTTCTGTGCTTTTGTTACCGTTAGGCTCCATCGTAGGGAAGAAGAGGGAATCTGGTGCCTTCCTCATGGGAAGGGCGCTGAATCTGTTGATGCCTTCTTTGGAGGAGATTGGCTTCAAGGAAGGTGTGAAATCAGAGAAAAAGGACTATTGCTTGTCGTGTACGAAAACGTCCACCAAACTGGGCCTAGTCCATATTAGGTTTTTTATCTTTTCGTGGACTGCTGCTATAGTGCTTCCAGGCAACAGGAATGTTGACCATCTTGAGGGAGCGCGTTGGCCGCCTGGTTGGTGCTACATGCGGTTAACGCTAGCGTTGACCGTCTAACACGCGTCTAGACTTTTCTGGACTTTGGGCCATTTTTCTTATTGGGCCTGCCCACTATGGGCCTACCCACCATGCCAGTGGTCAAGATTCTGGCCTTCGGTAAGTTCATGATGGGATGTGCTTATTGTTTTTTGCTGACGGAGTCATTGCCTGTCTGAAGAAGAGCCTTGAGTACTTTTAAAATGTTGACCGAATTTGTTGATCATTTTTAGAAAATTTTTGGGAAACTTGGAGAAGGAAGCGTTGGCCACGGGCCGTTCTGTCAGAAAAGTGTGCCACGTATCTTCATGCGATATGTTCAGGATCACGGTATTTAATGAGCCGAAGGATCTGATTTGACAGCCCCCTTTTGGAGAAACGACACGTGGCGGTAATGATGGTGCACGCTTTTGAGGCGATTTTTGTGTTCATACGGGTTTTTAAATCACCTGCTTGTTTTACTTTGAATTTCCTGTGCCTTCCTTTGTTTCTTCGTCTTCCTTATCCCGTAGAGAAGAAGAAAACCCTAGTTCTGACAGTGGCCTCCGTCACTGACATCACTTCTGTCCTGAGAGAAAACGACGTGAAGGTATTGTACGTGGAATACAATATCCCGCAGGAGATTGCCTTCCGTGTTCCTGTGAAGGACGACAGGGCTTTTCTACCACCTACGGGCTTCGTGATAGTATACGAAGCCCATTTGAAGAGTGGGCTCCGCCTTCCAATCCCTGATGAGTTAATGTCCATTTTTTGGGTGCTTCAGATCCCCATTGCTCAATTCCATGCCAACGCCATCAGGTATCTGTGTTCCCTCTGCATTTTCCTTCGTCAACACTCGAGGTTGTTGACAATGTCGATGGTTTGGGGGCTCTTCAAGCTCAATCAAGGAGCAGAGTGGATTTCTTTATCCCCCCACGGTTGTCTCAAGATAAGCACTGTCATATATGACTCTATGAAGAACTGTAAGAACCGGTTCTTCTTTATTATCATAGAGGATAACCTTGGAGATTTTCGGAGATACCACTTGGTCTCCCGTGTTGAGGTAAAGAAGGCCAAGTGGGGGCCTCCGTCTCCCGTCTAGAAACTCAAAATCCCATCGTTGGCGGTCCTGGAAAGGAAGAAGAGGAAGAAGGGCTTTATCATTGGTCCTCGCTCCTATGATGCCAGTCCGCCCAGTCCAAGGGAAAAAAGGGGCGGCCTCGGTGGTGCCTTCTTCGTCGTCCTAAGGGCATGATTATCTCTCCATCAGGCATTTTTTGGTGTAGGCGCCGCCTCTAGGATAGAAGCAGAGCTGGCTCTTAAGGCTTTTGAAGCCAGGTTGAGTGCTAGGGCGAGCGGCGACATTGTTCTCGCACAGCCTGTGCCGTCGGGGTTGACTATGGATCCATCTATCGAGGCGCTTGAGCCGTAGGAGCTGTCCGTTGGATCGCCTACTGTGGAAATTTTGACCGAGCAGCAAGTGCCGATTTTGGAGCCACCCACCGTTCCCAGGGAGTCAGCCAGGATGAAGGATACTCCAGAGGATCCAATGGTGGAGTTCATGGCTATGTTCGCCGCCAGCCCTACCAACGTGGGTCCCCTTCCTTGCTCACCATCTTTGGCACCGGAACTGGGTGCCAGGCCAACACGAAGAATTTGGGAGGTATAAATTCTGTTGCCCGTTATCTTTTGGTTTGCCTTTTCTAACCCTTTTTTTGTGTGTGCATGCTGATAAGGTCTTGAGTGCAGTTGCCAAGGCGCTTAGATAGAGAGACATTGTGATCTCCGATAGGGACTGGGAGATCGCCAGGCTCGATTCTAAGTTGGAGGCTCTGGGGGCGGAGCATCAAGAGGACGTGGCTGCCCTGGAGTCTGTCCTAGCGGGTATGGAGGCGGAGAACTTGAGCCTGAAAGTAGAGGTCGATCGTTTGAAGGAGGAAAATGAGCCTGTTAAGGGGTTCCTTGATCAACTTGCAGAGCAAATGGCTACCCTGGAGAATGACCGAAGCCTCCGCATTCGTCCCCACGAGGTTGTGGACATGATGCTGTCGCGGTTGTGGAAACAAATCAACATTAGCCAGCATATTGTGCGGCTGGTTGATCCTGACTTCCCTGTGGATCTCATTAATTTGTCAAACCGGTCAGCGTAGCGTCACGACAAGCTCGTTGGAGAGCCTCGAGACAGACAGGGGCCACCACCGCCTCCATAGCTTTTGGTGGTTGTAGTTCTTTTTTTGGTTTAATTACGTACTTTACTATTAAGCAATAATACAAATAGCTTTGTGCATGCCACACATTCTCACTTTTTACATCTGCTTTTTGTATTTTGCTTCTTTGCTATTCTTGCCGGCCAACTAGGCAGGATTCCTGCAAGTTGGCCGCCCGCCTTATTTTTTGGCATTCATGGCGTTTGCTTGTGTTAAGCCGGCTTCGTATTTGCCTGTTAGTAAAGCTTGGTGGCACTGCCCAGGTGCAGATTTTGGCGGCCCGCTTTGGTGGAGCATTTTGCTCTTGCCGACCATCGTTGACTGATCACGTTGTGTCTTTGTGAAGGAGGCTGTCGCGTGTGCTGTGTTAGCCCCTTAAGATTTTTTGACCACTAATGGGCCACTTGGATGACTAAGGTTTAGATACGACCACTCATGAGCTGCCTGGATGACCATGTTTTATATACGATCACTCATGGGCCGCCTGGATGACCAGGGTTTATATACGACCACTCACGGGCTTCTTCTAGCAAGTCTAGGTGTTCCTAGATGTTCTGAGAGTTACCCTGTGGGTCAAAAGATTCCACCCTAAGACTTGGAAGCTCGATTTCGATCGGGATCACCGCTTCAGTCCCATAGTAGAGGCTGAAGGGTGTCTCACACGTTGGTTTCTTCGGAGTTGTCCGGTAAGACAAAAGGACTAAGGTGAGCTCATCTACCCAAGAGTCCCCTGCGTCCTCCAACTTGGTCTAAAGCCCATGGAGTAGCGTTTAGTTCGTGACCTCCACCTATCCATTCGCTTGAAGATATGCCATCGAAGTGTGGACTAACCTAATCCCAAGGCTGGTGCAGTACTTGGTGAAGCGTTTCCCCAAGAATTGAGACCCGTTGTCAGTCACAATGACTTATGGAATGCCAAATCTACTGATGATATTCTGGTGAATGAACTCAAGTGCATTGTGTTCTTTGATGTTGTCCAGCAGGACGACCTCGACCCACTTTGTAAAGTAGTCGATGCCTGCTATGTTGAACTTTTGATGCCTAGTTGCAATGGGAAGTGGGCCAAGAATGCCGAGGCCCCATTGTGCGAAGGGCCACGACGCTTGAAGGGATTTCAGCTCGGCGGATGGCTAGTGGAGAAGGTTGCCATGAAGCTGGTAGCTTTTGCACCTCTTAACAAACTCGAGTGCATCCTTTTTCATCGAGAGCCAATAGTAGCATTGCCGTATGACCTTGACTGCTAGGTTTTTGCCGTCGACGTGCAATCTGCAAATCCCAAGGTGCACTTCGGTCAAGACGTAGTCCACTTCTTCAGGGGTTAGGCAACGAAGGTACAGAGTCGAGTAGCCGCGGCGATACAACCGCCCGTCGACTATAGTGTACTAGCCGTCCGTTCTCTTTTTTCGCCTGGCCTCTTATGCGTCTTCTTGCAATGTTTCATCCGCTAGATACCTCAGGTAGATGTCGTCCAGTTTTCCATCCCGGAGATCTGCATTGCCTCCTGTCCCTCTATACTTGGAGCGTTCAGGACCTCCCTCATATTCCTTGAGTACTGTTATGGATTTACGGCTATTGTTGCTCTTGCAAGCTGATCAGCCTTCCAATTTTCAGTTCTGAGAACATGGATCAGGGTTAGATTGTCGAAGTTGCGGGTGGCCTCCCTTTTCTTGGTCAGGTATTTGGCCATGTGTGGATTGTTTGTCTCGAAGTTTCCATTAACCTGGTTGACGATTAGCTCAGAGTCGCTGTAAACTGCTAGTTGCTTAGCTGAGCACTCTTTTGCTAAACTTAACCCAACCAGCAGGGCTTCGTATTTGGAAACATTGTTGGTAGCCCGGAAGTCAAGTCTAAGGGAGTATTTCATCTCAAACCCGTCAGGGGTCGTGAGGACCACCCCCACTCCGCTGCCTGTGTTTGTAGATGATCCGTCTATGTGGAGTACCCACACTGGAGCCTCCATGTGTTGTTTCGCGTTCTCTAAGGGCTGCTCTTTGAGAACCAAGGTCGTGGTCTCGACAATGAAGTCGGCAAGAGCCTGTGCCTTTATGGCTGGCCTGGGTCAAAACTCAATGTCAAATTCACCCAATTTGATAGCCCACTTTACGAACCGTTTAGAAACATCAGGTCTCTGGAGTATGCTCTTTAGAGGCTGGTCGGTGAGAACTATGATGTGGTGTGCCCGAAAGTATGGCTTTTCGCGCGGAGAATATGATAGCTAAGGCTAACGTTTCTGTGCGTGGGTAGCGCGTCTCTGGGCCGGTCAGTATTTTGCTCACATAGTAGATCGTTCGTTGGGTATCGAAGTCCTGGCGTACAAGGACGGAGTTGAGCGACATCTCTGACACTGCTAGTATAGGTACAGCTCTTCTCCGACCTTGGGCGATGTTAGTAACGGCGGGCTAGCCAGGTATTGCTTCAACTCATTGAAGGCCACTTGGCAATCTACCATCCAGTTAGGAAGCGGGACAAGGCTGCCAATCGTCTAGTCAGTCGCTAGACATCCTTGATGCTTCGTGGGGGAGCCATGTCCGCGAGGGCCTTGATTTTCTCTGGGTTTGCCTCGATCCCTCATTAGGAGACGATGAAACCCAGGAATTTTTTTGAGGCTCCCCCGAAGACGCACTTAGCCAGATTCAGCTTCATTTGATGCTCATGGAGCACCTCAAACGACTCTTCCAGCTCGCGGATATGGTCGCCTATGATTCTGCTCTTGACGAGCATGTCATCAACATAGACTTCCATATTGCGGCCGATCTGTTTCTCAAATATTTTATTTACCAGCTACTGGTTGGTGGCTCAGGCATTCTTCAGTCCAAAGGGCATCACCTTATAGCAGTAAGTCTCCTGGTCTGTCATGAACGAGGTATGATCTTTGTCCTTCGAACTCATCCGGATCTGGTTATATCCCGAATAGGCATCCATGAAACTCAACAGCTCATATCCGGACGTCGAGTCTACAAGCAGGTCAATCATGGGTAAAGAAAAACTGTCCTTTGGAAAAGCCTTGTTAATGTCGGTGAAATCGACGCACATTCTGCACTTCCCGCTGCTCTTCTTTACCAGGACTACATTGGAGAGCCAATCAGGGTATTGGACCTCTCTGATGAATCCGGCATTTAGTACTTTCTTTACTTCTTCCTGGATGGTGACCAACTTATCAATCGAGTAATTTCTCCGCTTCTGCTAGACGGGGTTTTAGTTCGGGTTGAGTCCTAACTTGTGGACAATTTCTCAGTCCGGAATCCCAGGCATGTCAGCGGGAGTCCATGCAAAGATATCAGCATTTTGTCGCAGGAATGCGATCAGCTCTTCGCGCAGCGCATTGGTGAGAGAGCCGCCGATTCGTATGCACCTTTCTGGATCTTCCAGATTCAGTGGGACTAGGTCAGTTGCCTCATCGGACTGTGCTAGTTGCAGGGTTGTTACGTGTCGATGGTCAAGTTCTCCTACAGCTCTGGTGCTATCATTAGGAGTAATTTGGGACATGTAGCATGTCCGTCCAATTACTTGGTCACCCAGCACTTCGCCCACATCGTACAGCATTAGAAATTTTATTTTGAGGTATGGTATTGAAGTTATGGCTCCGAACGCTGTAAGGTACGACCGACCTAGTATTGCATTGTATACAGAGGGCAAGTCAACTACCAAGAGGGTAAGTGTACAACTTACCATTTTTGGGTACGTTCCTAGGGCGACTTCTAATCGGATTGTCCCTTGAACTGGCACCGGCTCGTTGTCAAGGCTGTACAATGGGCCTTCTGCAGGTTTTAATTGACTCTTTTTTAAACCAATTTTAAAAACTGCATCGAGATAAAGCAAATTGTGAGAATTTTCATTGTCAAAAAATACTCATTTCATCTGTTAGTCAACGCTACCGTCAGAAACAAGTGTAGATACAATAAGAGGGTTTGCATGGGGGAAACTACATGTGCCAGGTCATTGTCACTGTCACTAAAACTGATGACGGTGTCAGTAGTGCGTTGCTTCTTCCTCCCGGTGTGCTGGTCCTTGTTGTCCGCCGGGTTCTTGATCTGCCGGGTAGTGATCATGTTGACCATTCCTGCCGTAACCCGATTTCGTGGAGGAGAAGACCCCAATCCTTCTCCGCCCGTTGTGCCAGAGCTCTGACCAGGACCTTTAACAAACCTGGTGAGATGGTCCCTTTGATTAGTTTCTCAATATCCCGCTAAAGGGTCTTGTAGTTCTCTGTGGAGTGCCCGGGAGATCGATAAAAATTGCAGTACTTGGCTGAATTTCATCCCTCCGCTTTCTTAAGTGATTTTGGCCACTTAAGGAACTTCTCTCCACGGATTTACATGAGGATGTTTGAACACGTGCCAGTCAAGGGTGTTAGGCTAATGGGCCTGTAGTCCTTGCGCTCTGACGGTCCGATCCTATGGTGCTTTCGGTGGGAGTTATCACCACCGTTGTATTTTCTCTTTCCTTCATGTGGGAAAGAGCGAGGCTGTTCGGGCCGGTCGAAAAGTTTAGCCTCGTTAGCCTCTTCCGCTGTCACATAGACCCTGGTGATAGACGCTGCTTCCCAAAAATTCTACGGGTTCTTATTTGCCAGGTGCCTAAAGAATTCTCCATGCGCCAGCGCTGAGATGAAACTACCTTGTTTCATTTCCTTCGTGAGTCGAGGGATCCGTCTAGCTTCTGCCATGAAGCGATCCAGGAACCTCCGTGGGTTCTCTCCATGCTTTTGCTTTATGTGAGACAGATGACATCGCTGCTTTTCCTCCTTGCGGCTGGAGGCATACTGGGACAAGAAGAGATCCGTAAACTCTTGAAAACTTTGGATTGAGTCCGAGGGGAGATGATGAAACCATATGTGCGCGTCCCCTTTTAAGGTGAGCGGGAAGCAGCGACACATGTCTGCATCCTCCAGCCCTTGTAGACCCAGATGGGTGCGGAAGTGGGCGAGATAATCGATGGGATCTGCACTCCCATCATCAGAGTTAAGAGCTGGAATTTTAAACTTTGTCCACATGGGATGGTTTACGATCTCCGCTATGAAAGGAGCTCTGTCAATATTAGCTGTGCGCTCATCGTCTTTGAAGATGCGGTTCCATATCTTCTTCAGCCTTGGATCTGCTAGAATGATATTAGCAGATCTTTTGGAGTTGAGGTATGTCCTCAACTATGTCCTCTCCCTAGGTTATTCAGCAGCTGGGCGGCTGCTATTACTGCCAGATTTAGCAGCCCGAGAGGCTCCCTCCTGAGCATGGGGCCCAGATTCTACTCTGGAGTACCTAGGGTTCCTCCGTTCCAGACTTTCCTTCAGGGTAGAGCTGGTTCTCCGCTGCTCACGCCTTAGACGACTTTGGGCATGTGAGGACTCCGGTGTGGGAGCATTGGTTAGCCTTTCGGTCCGTCGGGCCGAAACTTTCCTTCTTTGGCCTCCTCGTTTGGACACCGATGCTGGGGCCACTACTGGTACAACCCCTAGTTGTGCTTGCTCCTGGAAGGAGCAAAGTATCTGAAGCATCCTATCCGTGTTGTGCATATGCTCCCAAGGTTTTTGAAAAAAGATGTTGGAATTCCACCGGCTACCCCATTAACCACGGCGCCAATGGCATGATCCTAGTTTGGTGAGGCCACATCTCGGGCTGGCCCGCTCACTGGCGCCCTTGTGTTCACCATTTTGTTTGAGGGTATTGGTCGAAAAGAGTATTGGTCGGAAAGTATTGGTCGGAAAGAGTTTATGGGAAATGTAGCTGGCTTCTTGTAAGTGCTTCCTATAGACGGCGCCAATGATGCATACTTAGATCCGACTTTGAATAGATTTGTATTCGCTTAATCGTTTGGATCTGGCTCCGTTTACCGAGTTTGGACCCTACACACCACTACAATAAACATGAGGTCAAGTGCTGGCGGGATGTTATCAGACCGAAAATATTCCGACGCTCAAGTCAGCAACAAGCCTTCGAACTTCAGGAAGGTAAACTGAAACGTAAAACGTGATAGGGAGCGTGATTAAGATTGGTGGGAGTGTAAGTCTTTAGATGTTAGAGACGTTCCCGTGACTCGTCGAGAGTATGGTTTTCCAACTCGATGTTTGCATGGAACAAGTGGGAAGCTACGTTCTGGAAGCGTGGAAGCTTTGAAGGACGGATCTCGGGAAGTGGGTGAAATCTCTGCAATCTGAAGGCTTGGAGTGGGATTAGCGAAGTAAACGATTACTCGCTTAGGTATGAGCGTTAGTATGCTCAAGGATTTTTCTGTAGTAGCACTGTGTTGTCTTTTTTGTGTCTGTGTTCGTGTCCCTCTATAGTGGAGACTTTGTGGGGTTATATAGACGGTGGGGAGGGCGACCTTCCTTGACCAAGAAGGCGTGAGCCCTGCCTCGTGTTGGGCGGCCTTCCTTGACCAGGAAGGCTTAACTGGTGTAATATAATGTGATCGTTTTCTTTTTGAGCGGGTAACGGGTCTCCAGATTATTTGCCTTCGTTCTATTCTTTTGTTACCGTTAGGCTCTATCGTAGGCAGGAAGAGAGAATCTGGCGCCTTCCTGATGGGAAGGGCGCTGAATCTGTTGATGCCTTCTTTGGAGGAAATTGGCTTCAAGGAAGGCGTGAAATCAGAGAAAATGACCGTTGCTTGTCATGTACGGAAACGTCTGCCAAACTGGGCCTGGTCCATATTAGGTTTTTTATCTTTTTGCGGCCTGCTATTACAGTGCTTCCGGTCAACAGGAATGTCGACCGTCTTGAGGGAGTGTGTTGGCCGCTTGGCTGGTGCTCCATGCGGTCAACGCTAGCGTTGACCGTCTAACACGCGTTTAGACTTTTCTGGACTTTGGGCTGTTTTTCTTATTAGGCATGCCTGCTATGGGCCTATCCATCAAAACGTATAAAAATTAAGGATCAGTAATAATTTGATTAGAAATGGTCGAATATCAAAATTTGAGTTATGAATAATTTTACATAACTAAAGGCTATAAGCCACTATTCACAACTCATGGGTAAATTGACTATATATTATTCTTTATAATTGGGGTTAAACGTCATTTGTCTGACCTATGAATGCTATATTTAACCTTTGATTTATATATAATATATTAATATATATCCGACTATATTTTATCAATTTTTTATAACAGTTTTTACTTAATAAAAATTAAAAATTTTATACTAAAATATATATATGCAAACATTTTTTCAATGTTGGAAAAGCAAATTACCTTAACAAAATCCAAGAAGAGTTTCATCACTTTATCAGCAAATAAAAAGGCATATACGAATATTTGTACAAGAGTTTTACGATTTTAATATGACATATATAAATTTATGACATAAGTTTTTAAAACTTTTATACACTGAGAATCAATTGACATGTATGCAAAATATAATCAAACAAAGTAAGCAAATATCAATATATGAATATTTAAATAAGAATTGCTAAGAAATTCAAGAAAGATTCAACAACAAAAGAAAAAGTATATTTACATACACTTATCTTAACTTTAATTTAACTAAAAGTAGCTTGATTTACCTAAAACCAATTTAGATTCACTTTTTCTTTCTTCATCTCACTTCTTCTTTCTTTTTTTCTCCTCTTTTTCTCTTTTTTTCCTCAAAAAATTGTAAGAAATGAGCTAAAATTTGCTAAATAGTATATTTATAATAGATTAGTACATGTGCATTAGTTAGGTAGAAATCAAATACAAATATTTCTTTAAGCTTGCACACAAATGCTTAATAGGCGTGTATCAGGTGCCTCTATTCTGAATTAAACATGCATAAGCACTTGTCGTATATACTTTATGCGTGATAATTTTGTCTAAAATACAATAATATGTGGATCAAGTGTACATTAAGCGATCCTGAAGCCTAAATTATTTTGATACAATACTTATTTTTTAACTTAAACTTGTAATTAATTTTAGAAAATTCATTGTTTTACTTAAATTTAGCATCTCTATAATAAATCTTAAGGTGAGGATCTTACATTTTTTTTCTTATTATAAAATTTCATCTTCAAAATTTATATATCTCAATAAATAAATAAATGAGGATACTTCTCTAGGATTTTATCTTTTTATTCTTATGTGGCTTTCTCATAAGAATGATTTCTTTGTAATATCTTAGCCAAATGAATAACTTTGGTGGAAAGCATTTGATCCTATTATTTTAAAATTTGAACGAATTCTTCAATATACATCAAATCCTTATTTATCATCAACAATTCATAATCAGTAACTTACAAAGGATCATAAACATATTTGTGAAGTATTGAGATATGAATAACATTATAAATATCTCCAACTCTTGAAGGTAAGACAAATTTATAAGCCACATATCCAATCCTTTTCAAAAATCTTAAAGGATTAAATAAATATCATCTTTGATATTCCTTTAAATCCAAATCTAGAAAACCCTTTGATGAAAGTATATTAAAAAATACATAATCTATAACTTCAAAACTCAACTTTGTCCATCCACAATTTACATAACTCTGTCGTTGATTTTAAGAACTTGAAATCAATTTCAAATCAAATGGATTTTATTCAATCTCTCCTGGATCACCTCCAGTTTAAAAAGTCTCTAATCTCCAATTTATTCTCAATTAATTAAGAAACGGTATGTTCTTTTATATAGTACTTTAAAAGGTGACATATTGATACTTACCTAATAATTATTATTATAAGCAAACTCGATTAGTAATAAATAGTCATCTCAATCTTCTTTCATCTCTAAAATTAATACTTTTATCATGTATTCTAAAATCTAAAGTGTTTACTCTGACTATCTATTTGTTTGTGGATAATATTCTATATTGAATTTCAAGTTGGTACTCAATTCTCAATACAAATTCTCCCAAAATTTGTATATAAACTTTTGATCTTAATTTGATAGAATTGATGTTGAAATCCCATTAAATCTTACTATTTTATTTATATATAATCTTACCAAATAATCCCCTCAAAACAACATCCTTAAGGTAATCAAAGAAGCTGACTTCATTAATCTATCCACAATTACTCATACTGCATTATGATTAATTGATATTATTGGCAAATCCATTAAAAATCCATTATTACGAGCTCCTATTTTCAACTAGGAGTCAACATTTGTTACAAAAGACATGATGTTTGAGTATCACCTATTGTCAAATCATACACAAGTAATTTTTCTTGATAGATTTTATTTATTTTCGGGTGAATCATGTACTTGGATCAATGGGCTTTGTTAAACATCTCTTCCTTTAATACTTCAAAATTAGATACACAAATCTAATCTCAAACCTCAAAATTCCATTAGCTAAATAGTAAAATTAGCTCCAAATTTATTATTCAAATCTCTCGCTATGACCTCCGAAAATGGATCATCCACTTGCATTTTTTCATTTGTTTCAAATATTTTTAGTTTTATCTGAAATATGATAGGAGGATGTGCATACCTTGAAAATGCTTTTAATGTCATACTTTGTATTATTAAGTATCTCTATTTCTTTAATTTTTAAATGGCCATCAAATTTACTAACTTACGACTCAAAGCATCTAC
Source organism: Nepenthes alata (assembly GCA_028571085.2). Classification (NCBI taxonomy): domain Eukaryota; kingdom Viridiplantae; phylum Streptophyta; class Magnoliopsida; order Caryophyllales; family Nepenthaceae; genus Nepenthes; species Nepenthes alata. The sequence goes on from JAOVVI020009448.1 coordinate 12,392, forward strand.
TACTATATTAGCCTTTCTTAATTGACATTGAATTTCATAATCAAAATCCTTCAATGAATCTATCAATATTTTTTTTCCCTATATTCAACTCCTTTTGGGATAATAAATATTTTAACTTTTATGGTTGAAGTATATCAAAAACTTCTCCCTATATAAATAATATCTCTAAATTTTTAATATAAGAATGATTGCTACTAATTCCAAATAGTGGATAGGATAGGATAGGATAGTTCTTCTCATAAATTTTAAGTTGTCTTGATCCATGGGCAATTACTTTCACATGTTACATTAATACACAACCTAAATCATCTTAGGATGTATCATAATTTAACATATATCCTCTAGATTTTTTCGGAATAGCTAATGTAACGAACTAGAATTAAGTAGGTCAAATTAATAAATAATTAAAATTTAAATAATAGGTAATTAGATACCACATTAATTATCTAAAATAATAATAGTAACAGCTAGACCCAATAATTCATTACAAGACCTTATCAGATAACCACCCGGATAGTATAAATATGACATCTTCTATAACTATAGTAAGGGGGGGTGATAAATTAACCATAATCATGTTCAATATATAATATAATATCGTAACTACTCTCAAAATATAACCATGGACCTATATTCGGTCAATCCTAATATTTGAAAATCTAATCCATATAGACCCAAATAACAATTCAAAACAGAATTTATCCAAAAGAGGAATAATACAACCGATTTCATCCATATAAACAGATGCGATACGCACCAAAATATATAGTATTGCATCAAATCTCATCTAACTCCTACAAAGATATCCAAGCCCTCTACTCTAAATGATTAAAATAGAAAATTATGATTTTAATCAAGCAACAAAGCTTCTTTAAGCCTACACACGAGTGCTTAATAAGTATGTATTAGATACTACTATTTTAGACTAAACACACACAAATATCTTTCAAGTGCACCTCAGGGTAGCAATTCTATCAACAATATACTCATACATAGATCAGATGCTACTTAAGCCTAACCCACTTCGATACAACATTTAATTTTTATCATAACTCATAATTAACCTTAAAGATTTTATCAATTTTCTAAAATTTAGTAAGTTGAAAATAATTCTTAAAGTTTAAATCTTATACATTTATAACCCAATTTTTTATATTCTACCTTTATTGGTAAGAATTTTTTGATCCTTAATTTTTATACTTTTT
>JAOVVI020009450.1:0-11859 GCA_028571085.2 Nepenthes alata
TGTGACGGACCGGACACATTCCACCGCATGCGGCTGCCCGTCGACCGAAACCGATCATACACTTTGGTTAAAAAGGGTGGACTTTTTCTTTTCTTTTATCAACACAACGCGTGCACAGGATCGCTTAAGGTCGAACTCCTTGAGTTGGCCACCGAAGTTTTAGGTTCTTACATGACCGGCCAATGAAGAGGTCGGTCGGATATGAAGGTCCCGAAATAAATTGAGATGCCACTAGGAATCACAAATTACTCAAAACATAACATCATCATACAGAAGCATACTAATATTCATAGACTTCTAACAACAATGGTCATTTACAAATCTGACCCAAAACATCAAAAGAGAAAACATCTATTTTTTTGCTTTGCTGCTTAATATTCCGGCTAGCTACCTGCCTATCTAGTCCCTTCAAACTTCACTCTTTTTTGTCAGGTATAAAATCGTCATCATCGTCATCTGAAAAATGGCAAGAGTGAGCTACAAGGCCCAACAAGGTACTCTCATGCAGAAATCATGCATAGTCATAAACCATGACGAACAAGCATAATGCAATAGAGGCATATATACGTGCAGTTCACAAAACATGGCCGGAGTCGATGCAAACAGTTTCCAAAGTCATTTTCATGCAATTTGACTTCCAAAAACATGCTTCTGTTTCCAAATTTGTTTCCGTCAAAAATTGGCTACATTTAAGGTCTGCAGCTACTCGACCATTATATCTCAATAACGGCTACATTTAAGGTCTGCAGCTACTCGACCATTATATCTCAATAACGGCTACATTTAAGGTATGCAGCTACTCGACCCTCTGAATCAAATAACGCTACATTTAAGGTCAGTAGTCATGACCCAAATCAAACGGCTACATTTAAGGTCTGCAGCTACTCGACCATCAAATACTTAAGTCCGCAAATCATGCTTTTCCAAAAATCATAGTGTAAATGCCGATTTCAAACACATACCATGCTGGTTCTGAAATCACAGTGCAATGTCGGTTTCAAAATTCGATACAATGCCGGTTTCAAATATGCATTCTTAAGGCCGATTTCAATCTTCATGCACAAGGGAGGTTGATCTCATTTTCATTATGCAAGGGTGGCCGGTTTCATTTTCTTACAAAGTAGGCCGATTTCATTTTCTTACAAAGGAGGCCGATTTCATTTTCTTACCAAGGAAAGGCCGATTTCAATTTCATGCTAAAGGTGGCCAGTTTTATTTTCTTACAAACGAGGCCGATTTCATTTTCTTACCAAGGGAGGCCGATTTCTATGCAAAGGCCGATTTTGATGCAAGGGCCGATTTCGATTTTAACATACAAAGGCCGATTTCGATGCAAAGGCCGATTTTGATTTTAACGTGCAAAGGCCGATTTCGATTTTTGCATGCAAAGGCCGATTTTGATTTTATACATAGGAAGGCCGATTCCATTTTTCATGCTTAAGTGGCCGGTCTTGTTTTGCACTAAGGGATGGCCGAACCTCTTTTACACTAAGGGAAAGCCGAACTTGATTTAGCATCAAGGAAAACCCAACTTGATTTCATGCAAAGGGGAAGGCCGAACTTGATTTCATGCAAAGGGAAAGGCCGAACTTGATTTCATGCAAAGGGAAAGGCCGAACTTGATTTTAACCTTATCAAAAGCCGGAGGTCTTTTCAATAAAAGTCGAAGTTCAAAAGCCAGAGTTCTTTTTCAACAAAAACTGAAGTTCAAAAGCCGGAGCTCTTTTCTAACAAAAGCAAGAGTTCAAAAGCTGGAGTTCTTTTCCAACAAAAGCCGGAGTTCTTTTTCATTAAAAGTCGGAGTTCTTTTTCATTTAAAAGCTAGAGGTCTTTTTCATTAAAAACTGGAGGTCTTTTTCATAAAAAACTAGAGGTCTTTTACGAAAGTCAGATGGTCTTCTTCAACGTATAACAAACAGACTTCTTAAAACATGAAATTATCAAAGTTCATACAGTTCGGCAAATATTCATATTTCGTGCATAAAATAATCAGACATCATGAAATAACAAAGCTTCATTTAATCATGCGGCTTATCAAAAAATTATTCCTTAATTCAAACGATCAGAACAATTATCATACATGCCGAAACATAAGTTCAGCAAAAATCAAATATGCTTGAGTAGCAAACATGCATATACTTACATTAAATCATGGTCTTAAAATGATGAGGGTACACTTGCATCAAATCATGAATTTAAAAACGGAGAGTATGCTTGCCTGAATTGGATCTATGAACCCCTTACTTGGTTCTGGCTCGAAGTTCTTAGCGCCTTTACCCGGTCATTTGCCCAACTTTCTATCCTAATTTCTGGGGTCATTACTTATAGACGTTGGGGTTTTTGGTAGTAGGTAGAGCAGGTCAACTGCTTGTATTTCTTTGCTTGTTCCCCTTGCCTTTCTAGAAGGTCAGCGGGGTGGTTGAGAGTTGGTTACCAACTCAGGCATGGTCTTCATCATTAGTCATAACGTCAATCAATCGGGTGGTCAATTCTTCATTGACTTCTCCTCTCATTTTTCGGTCTTCTTCTTACCTCCACGTTTTCTCTTCATGCTTTTTCGTCAATATGCGTTGACCGGATTACCTTTTTTTCTTACTCTGGCCATTACTAACTACTACGTCCATCATGCTTTGGCCATAAATCAATTATCAACTCCGGCCATCCAACATATCATTCACTTTGGCCCTTTATATTATCATTCTACTCCGACCTTACTTCACACACAATGCACTCCGGCCTTCAAGGCCACTTCGGCCTCCTCATTATTTTCGGTCAACTGACATTGACCGGTTATGTCTCATTTTTCCCTTCATGCATTCCGGTCTCCTTTTTCCCTTCATGTTTTTGGTCAACATGCGTTGACCGAATTTTGCCTTATATTCATGCTTTTCAGTCAACATGCATTGACCGGATTGCGTTTCTTATTATATTTTTTGGTTAACATGCGTTGACCGGACAACCTTTAATTTTTCTTGACTTCTTGATCACATTGACTCGATGATTGAGATTTTCTATGTTTTAAAAATATGGGCTGTTACACATATGACTCTAACAAAGATAAATTAGAAAATAAAAAAAAAGTTATTTAAAAAATGGACTAAAATAATCAAATCTAATTAATGGGATTTAAAGTTTTGTTGTAATTGTCATCATAAAATTATAGAGTGTTTTAGTATCACGGTGGATCATGTTGTCTAAAATCTATTTTCTATGGCTGGTTTTGCATACGACATTATAGTTGACCATTGTGCATTTATGAACCGTAAAAGCACTTGAGAACCTTACTTAAGAATAATTAGTATAATAATAAAAATATCTTAACTCCTCTAATTAAAACAATAAATATTAAAGAGTCAATCTTGGTAGATAAAACTCCTATTATATAAAAAGTCTTAGAAATAATCAAGTTGCTTTTGAGTTTATTATATATAATCTATAATATATTATATAAGAGTTTCAACAAAATAAATGTGTGAATATTACATTGTATGGTAATAATTTTAATATTATATTAAGGTTTCCTTCAAATTTTCCCAACGCACCTCCTCAGCGCTCCTCCACCCAACCACATAAAGAGGATAAATGAATAGGCAACAAAATAAGTAAAGGGTTACGCTAAAACATATTATATCATATTTAAATGTTTGAAAATACAATTTTTATAAAAAATACTTACTATTTTATGAATTAATTACAAATATTATTAAATTTGGAACTAAATTTAAAGATTTGTATTAAAACTTACTATATTATAATTCAAATTAAAGTTTTAATAATAGAGAGAGTCGAACTCTACCCGCCTTATATAGAATTCAAAACACATTAAAGCCTAACTAAGTTAGTACTCCACGTTATAATTTTTATCAATATTGATTATATATAAATATTTAACAAAAAATTATAACATGGGAGCACGCTATAAGTTCTTTCCCAAAATGGGAAGATTTTATATTTTTAAAAGATGAATGTAATTATTTTTTAAATTTAAATTATTTATTTTTAAATAAATTATTATAAATTAATAATTAATTTAATTAATTTTTAATTTTTTAAAATAATTAAATTATAACTATTTATTTAAAAATAAATAAACTAAACTCAAAAAAAAAAAAACTTTCTTTATCGTAGAAAAAACACCCTTAATCCGTTTTCTTCCTATCTTGAATTTAAATCTATATCTCTTTAATAAATAATTTTTAAAAAATATCGAAAAAGAAAAACAAAATCCAGATTAAACAGCAAAGACAAGGTTAAACGGCGACGGTCATCAGTTAACAGAACCCTAGACGGCAGCTTGATTTCGTGTCTTCATTTCGGCGGCCACCAGAGTTGTAGGCCACCGTACACAGGGGAGAGAGAGATGGGGAAGAACAGGAAGAACACAAGGAAGGGTAAGAAGGCATGGAGGAAGCTAAGTACAGACGACATCGACGACTTCCATGAACAATCTACCAAAGACGCTCTTTCTGGCGGCTCTCTTGCATCCGCTCCCAGCGAGACCCTTTTCTACCTGGATAAATCCACTGGTCTCTATCTCTTTCGAATGTTTTATGATTTAATATAGTATAGAAGAAATTTGTTATTGTTTAGTTTTATAGTATTTGCTTCGAGTCTTTTTGAGATTTGGTAAAATATTTGTTCTCAGATGTTCCGGTAAAGCGTAAGATCGAGAAGAATAGGGAAAAAGTCCTTCGCCATGAGAGCATCTTGCGGAAAAATCTTTTCGTTAAAGCAGTACCTTCTTCCACGATGAAGAAATCTAAGAAAATGAAAAAATCTGGTATAACAAAAGAAACTGCGGAAAAGGCTCTCAAAATAAATGTGAGCAGCTGTTTTATTCCTGCCCTCATTTGAAATTAGTGCTTTTGTGCTTCTCAACGTGTATGGAAGTTTGTTTTTATTTTATGTATTTGTTTCTGGGATGTCAGGAGGAAGCTGGTGCGGATTCCGGCATGGTTGACATATGGGAGGATCAAGGTTTCTTTTTAAATTTACTCTCTGATTTTATGTTTTGGCTTTATTTTTTTGTGATTTTTGTTATTTGAATTAAAGCTGCTATGGCTTTGTATTTTTATAGGTGATAACGACAAGAACCGAAAGGTATGTGAAATGTCTTATCTGGCCTGTTGTAACTGTAACCAAATGGTCTCATTGTTGCTTTATTTTCCTGAGAAAACTTAAGGCATCACTGCTCTTAGTTGTATGGTAGGGGAAAAATAAATCGGATTTCAAAATACTAGAAATGCCATGGGGTGGGGGAGCGGGTTGTGGAGGTCATTCTTGAGCTTATACCAGACGTAACGTTTCTGTCAAACATATATTTAACTGAACATAGGGGTAAACACGATAAATCCCAACAGGAAATAAGACAAAATTAGAGCATTATGTTGAATCGAAAGGCTCTTGTGAATAATTTGGATTCAATAGATGCCATTTCTTTTTCCTTGTGAAGGCAAGTAAAATGTATCTATCACCCTAACTAAAATAAAGCTCCATTTTGGACTGACCAATTTTCTGCTGGCTACAAATATATAACTTTGTGCTTGATGGTTTTCTTAAAATTATTCCTCCGTTCCTACCAGGAATGTCTTATAATGTCATGCTATAAATTTAATGGCGAATTTAGGGCATTAAATTGATCTGAAAAGTTCTTCAGAATAATTTAGAATTAAGTTTCAGTGGATTCTTTTCCATTTCTTTTTTGAAGGCAAGTGAAAAATATATTTGTTGCCCAAACTTTCCGTTTTCTACCAAGTATGGTCAACTACATGGACTCCTTATTCTTTGAAGTTTGTTATTGACCATATTTTCTGCTAACTACATATATATAAGATTTTGCATGGTGGTTTTCTTCAAAATCTTATTGGTTATCCTACACTTTTCTCACAGGAACCTCTTTTAAGTTCTCACATGTCTTAAAGGAGCAGTAGATGGTCTTTGTTTCACATGGCAAAAACCACTTTATACATGTTTTTAATATTTGGGTGGCATCGACTTTTTCCCACATAACATCATTACTTATTTTAGGAGAAAGCACTTCATATATATCTTTCATATTTGTGTTTCCTTGACTTTTTCATGGATGGCATCATTACATATTTAATTTCTCCTAATATAACTATATCCAGCACAATATCTTCATATCTGCCACAACAGTTTTTTGGACATGGCATTTAGCTTACCAACTCTTTGCTCCTCATGGGCCTAACAACACTTTTTAATGTTTTCCCTTATGCTTGGGTTGTATTCCCCAATTACATAGGATTCCCCTAACACTTCTTCCTTTCTAACTTGCATTTATTTTGTGAGCTATATTCATTAACGTCCCATCTTTTGACTATTGCTAAAATATTTAAACAATTCCTCTTTCATGGGATTTCAATCCCATTCTTAGTTCCTATCATTTTACCTTTTTCTTTATTAAACATGCATTCTATGTATTTAGTCTTCATTCTATTAATTCTAAAACCTCACTTCTAAAATCTCAGCCATCTTCCAACTTAATATTTATGCCTTCTCTTGCTATCCACCGAAACAATCATTTTTGTAGAGCTGCTCCAAGGTACATTGTCGATGATGTTTCTGATGAGTTTTCCATTGTCAAAGCCAGACAGACTTAGGCTTGAAGCAGAACCTTTGTGTAAATCAATCTTACTCTAAAAATCTTGGTCTTCAACTTGTACATTGTCTATGCTTTCTCCTTCCAAAATTCTCCATAATACACCTTAATTGATAACACCTATGAAGGCCCTTGTCTTCTTGAATTGCGATATTAGACACCTTAAATGAGCCGATAGTTTCTGTAGTAGACCCACATGGAATTAATCCAAATTAGTTCTATGATTGTAGTAATTTCTAGTCCTAGCTTGCTTTTTATAATCATATGTTCTTATAACTTTATTGAATGACCCGTCAACTGAATACCTCTATAGTTGACACAATTTATTAGAAATGGGTACCCTAGAAGCATGACATGAATACAACTTGAACTTGGGCATTCGTAATGTTTCTTAAAAATGGGACCCAACATGCTAGATGCACATCAATCAAAAACCACAATTTATCATAAATGTGAGAATATAATGGACAAAATAAAATTATTTTAACCTATGTTTTAAAAACTCTATATCCTGCAATATCATCTACAGTGATTGCAAGTTCTTTCTTCTCCCTCTTTCTATTTTCCAAGTTAAGGAAAAATGCCATTGAAAATACTTTCTAAGCTTCCACTCTCTGATGTCTAGTTGCAAGAATTTTAGACCACCACATGCTCTCTCTATTTGTATTCTGATAAGCTATATGTTTGAGTAGTTTTTCTCTCCAACAAAAGACTTTTTCTTTGCTAATTAGCACAAAACAAAGTTTATTAAAAGATTCCTTTTTTGTGTTAAGAGTTTGAAAAAAGAAAAGACCTTTTTGTGTAGTGAGTTTAAAAAAAAGACTAAAACATATCCTATATTTGAACATGTCTGTAGCATGTGCTGATTAAATAAATAAAAATATAAGGTTATTTGAATGTGGTTGGAGCATATCGTTGTACGAAATGTGCTGCACACCAAAATGTTACTCCGGAAGATGTCTATGCTTCCTAGTCATAGACTATAGATCTCTCTCTATTTTTCTTGATTAGGGGAAAAAAGTTACTGAAAACACTTTTCCTAATATTTCATTGTTCTGTATTTTCTAATTGGTAGAATTCTGGGTTATCACAAGCACTCTGTCTTTCGTAGATAATAGTTCTGTGCTCGAATATCTAGTTTTTTTTTTTTATTAACTTCTTTGTAATTTTTTTCCCTAATTAGCACAAAAATACGCATTTTTTTTTGTTTCATAATATCTGAATGTGTCCCAACCTAACTCTTGCATGGCCCTGACATGTCCTAATCAAATGAAAATTTAGTGTGTTGGTGTCAGGTATGTGTCTGACACTACTACATAATCCCAGATGAAGTATTCATGCTTTGTAGATGTATCCCAATGTGCCCTTTGTTTACTTCTCTGACATCTTTTTTGCTCTGTAGGATTTTGTTAAGCAATCTAGTTAACTACGATTTCTTTCTTCCCCATACATTTTCAAGTCTCTTGTAGGATGCTCTCTGGTCCAACTGTTGTTTCAATCTTCATCTGCTCAATACTTCTTTATTTCCTTTCTTTTGATACACTTCCAATTCAGAGAGATTTAGCTACTTCATAATCACGGAACTCTTATAGCACTATGGCAGTCTATATTTTTCCAATAGATTTTAGTAAAATAACTAAAAATAATATATTACTATAAAAAAGTGTTGAAGTACACTGCCATACCAAGGGGTACAGGCTGTCCAAAGTTAACCTCAGCATAAGCCATTGATTGGTTGATTTACATCAAAAGGACTACTAATGATTCTCAAATAGCTATGACAAAAGCTAGGCTGATCACTCAATCTCAGAATAACCCCATCTGTTTCCCTCAATTTTTCAGGAACACAGATATGAGAAGAATTAATATTGGTTACCAATTTAAATAGATGAATTATTGTCAGTTACTACACTTGTGTGCGTGCACACACAGAGAGTAGGGGCGAGGGGAAATTAATGGTGTTTTTATGATGGTATCATTAGGTCATGTTTTTCAGTTTTTAGAATGTTATTGGACACTGGCAACCACTTAAAAGACTGTGTTCTCTTTGATATCTATCACATTTCTGATGAAAATGAACTGTTATATTTTTGCAGAAAGTTAAGCTTTCTGTCATTCCTGCTGTGGAAGTAGAACCACCTGGTTGCTCATTCAACCCAGAACGTGAAAGTCACAAGGTTCATTGTGAATTATTCTGCATTCTTGTTTGTCTATAAAGAAGGCACGGAGAGTTTCTTAAGTCTTTGTTAGTTTAACTTCCCATTCAGGATTCACTGGCCCGTGCTGTTGCAGATGAAATGAGAAAAATCTATCAAAGTGAGTTAGGTCCGCAACCAATTCCATTAACTGTTCCTGGGGAAGCTATAGATGAAGAAGCTGTGAGTTCTCGTTAAAATTTGTTTTCTCTCTTGGAAACCTCTGCCAGATGTGCTTACTTATTTCTAGAAAGAAAAATATCTTACTAGAATGATTGATAATTTCATCAGACATATTTCATTGAAGCTGACAATGCTAGTGAAGATGAAATGGGTGACCAAAATACTATTGAAAGTGGAGATATCACACTTGAGAAAAGGTGCTCTTTCTCTTGGTTACTTGTTCCATTATCATATGCATCTCTCTTTTGCATAGGGTGACAACCAATGCCGCCGCATGAGAATTTTTTTGGCAGAAACTGCAGCCTGACATTTCATGTTAATATTGTGTTTGTTTCTGGTCCCTTGCCTCTCTTCTCCTGTTATTGTTTCTTTGTGTATGATCTATGGATGCCTTTTGGTGTGTTTTGAATGTAGTTTATGCCAAATTATCATAAACTAATGGTCCATAGAGGTTGTTGTGATTAGTTTAGATGTCTTTGAGTCGATGACCACTATTTTTCCCCATTTATTTTCCACCTTTTTTGCGAGTCCATTACTTTGATTTTTTGTTCATTTCCTTTTAACATTTGAGGGTGAGATGTGGCACAACATTAATGTTGCTTTACTATGACATGGAGGTGAAGGTGTCATGTAAACAACCTTTTCATAATGTAGGAACAAGGCTGCAAACATGTAGGAAAAACCCTTTTCAGTGTCTAATTTCCTGTATTCCATAATCCTAATTCGTGGAGGTGGCATCAACGTGATACTGATGTCTTCCATGGCGATGAAAAACTAGGTGTTTGATCATGGTTTGTATGTTTTTCAAAAATATCAGGATATGTGAAATCAAGAGAATGGTAATATTTTCTTCCCCTATGATCTGCTATGGAAACAACAAACTTGAATGCTTGGATATGAAATAGTCCTTACTGGCTCATGGATTATTCTTCATGGCTTCTATGCGCCATTTATTGTTGAAATGCACTTTGTATTGTTTATTTGCTCCTGATATTGTGCATATACAATTTCAGAAATTTGATCATGCAAACGTATCTATTGCTAAAAACTCATATAGGTCCACTAAATCAAAAAGGGTGACGCGAGTTGATTTGAATCGGAGAGTCAGGTGGAAGGAGCATCTTAGAGCAGAAACTGAATCAAAAAAGATTGAAAAACTTTTAAAAGAAATTGACAGGTAAGATTCTTTGCTTCGAAACATTTTTCTTAGTTGATTTTGGGTCTTATGGTTTTTTGGTTTCCTGTCAGCATATCTGACATAATTCAGGAGATAGCTGAAGAAGATCAAGAAAAGGAGAAGAGACATCTCCGGCGCATTGTTGCCAAACAAGAGAGACTAAAATCACGTCCTCCTCGTTTAGGAAAGCGCAAGTATGTGCCCAAAGCAGATAGACTTTTCTTGTTGGTAAAAAGCAATGCTAGGCCTTAACTGCAACATTATTTGTGTTTTGCAACTTGATTTCTTGATGGGAATCTAATATGTCGAGAGCCATATTTTGTTGTGCTGTGTCTGAACTCATTGATAAATATTCTTGTTTTGATATGATTGTTTATTCATTGTGATGACCTTCTACTTTTTCCTGGTTAAATTGAATAATTTATGCATTGTAGAATTTTCAGTCATTAGAGATTAGGTTTTATACGCTCCTGTTCTCATATTGAAAGTACAGTTATACAATTTCTTTTTGCATATCCTTATCTTTTCCTTTCCCCTTTTGGATTTGAATATTTTAGCATGGCTGATTGAAGCCTTCTCCATTTCAGATTTGAGCCTGCCCCTCTTCAAGTCCTTTTATCTGAAGAAATTACGGGATCCCTCCGGAAGCTGAAGGTTTGCCTTTCTTTCTTCCAGAGAGCTTATGCTTGTAGCTACTTAAGAATAAGGAATTTATATTGAGAACTATATTTTTTAGGTGTATTACTTTTATTTCTAAACCAACTAGTAGTTTTAATTTTTTTATTTGCTTTTGAGTTTACCACGGTGGTTGATTATGTTTGGAATACTGTTGGGTACTAATACCCAAGGCTCATATAGAAGATCAATCATCGTGGAATTGGACCCTAATGCCATAGAGACCTAGTAGGCCCAAGTAGTAGGGCCAACCTGTGCGAGATAGTGGATTCAAAATCTACTTAGGCCCGTGGACTCAGGGATGGGCCTCGGATGTCATCACGTCTGCAAAACTAGGGCGCAAGAGATTTGTTGGCCGATCCTGTCAGGCTGCAAAAGGAATGATGGCCTGCAGGGCACGCCTGATCACTTAAAATGTGACGCCACGTAATATCAGCCAGTATGCACGCAACCTTCCTGATGCAGCAAATTGGATTGGTGAGTAGGTGGTGGGCTCTTTTGCACACACCAGCGCCACGTGGACTCCCCACAAATGAAGACTCAACTACTAAATGATCCCCCGCATTTACACCGCCGTAGCTACTATAGAGAGAGAAAGAGGAAAGAGAAAAGGCTTGAGAGCAGTCTGTTACTTCACTGTAATCTTGTCCTCTTTTGTAACTAAACACAATAGTGAAATAAGTTCTTGGAAAAAAATCTTGTGGGTTTTCCTTCTCATTTAAGAGAAGGCTTTCCATATAAAAACTCCGCGTGCCTTAGTCCTTATACTCTTTTTCTCTACTTCATGTCACTCTTTCTATTGTACACGTCTTGCGTGAGTACTAAAAAGCGATTCGCGAACTCAGCTGGAATCTCGTCCGTACAAGTGCGTAAGATCCGAGGATGTAACATTGGCGCCGTCTATGGGAATCGACTAAAAGTTAGTTTTTCACATTTCAGAAATCTTCAAGAAGTTTCCCTATGCTTTTCCCAAAGTAAAATATGGTGAACACGAGAGTACAAGCAAGTGC
>JAOVVI020009451.1:0-13594 GCA_028571085.2 Nepenthes alata
AATAATACAAAATAATAATAAAATACCTAATAATAAAAATAATACAAAATAATAATAATAATACCTAATAATAATAACAATACAAAATAATAATAATAATAAATAATAATAATAATTAATAATAATAATAATAAAACAAAAAAAAAATATATATATATATATATATGTGTGTGGGAATTGCCAACCAAACGGAGAAATTGCAATTCCCGCGGGAATTATAATTCTTGTCCCATTCAATTCCTACAACCAAGCACACCATTAATCGCAAAACCCGAACCATCTTCTCTGAAATCGCAAAGCCCCCTACCGGCGAAGCTTCATTGCTCCTCGTTTGTCAGCTCAGGATTTTTCAAAATTAGTGAGGATTCTTCAACATCGAGAAACATATGCACAGTTATTCTTTCCTTCAGACGAAATCATACCATTAATAGATGAAAATTCTCAATCACTTAAAACTCATGCCAATTAGAAAATAGGAATAATTCAAATAATATCTTGGTTGCTGATCTTTTCATCATCAATATTTACCTGGTCGAGATTAATAAATAGAGCTCTGAGGGCTAAAAACAAAATCAATTTCGTTAACAAAATCATTGTGAAACCATACAGTTGTGAAGATTATTTAATGGACGCTTGGGAGCATTACAACGACACAGTGGTGTATTGGATACAAAATTCCGTTACACAACTCCATAAAATTGAGCTCAACGATAAGTTTAAGTGATATAAATTTTTCAACTCAATAATTTAAGAGTAAGACTCTATAAGTATATATTATGATAAGTTTAAAATCTCATGAGATAATCTTTTGATTTATAAACTAATTCTTAGATATTATTGCTGAAAATCAAAAGTTATATTAGATACATATCAATATGACGTTATCATATAACTTTTGATATATTAGATAATCTTCAATTAATAGAGATTTTTCTATCATACAACAACAAAAGAAATATCACTTAATACTCTCAACTATACCTACACTTGAAACCATGACTTTTGCAACCAAGAAGAGTATCACTTATTGAAGAAATAATAATTATCAGTAAAATGATAGCAAATTTTAGGACATAATCTTAAAGACAAGAAATGCAAAACCTCCTTTTTGCATAATTTGTAACAAGTTGGGTTATTTGATGAAATGATACTATAAATTTAAGGGATGTCTTTTAAGATATAAATTTCATAAAATAGGAAATACCATACCTTAGCTAATCATGCCAGTGTCCTAATCGAGATTGGTTCAAGATGGGAGAATGATAATAAAGTGGCTCTCACCAAAACCTAATGGTAACAACTAATGATTCTACTTTGGCAAAGGATGTCCATTATATTTTATTAATCAACCTCAGTCTAACCTAGCAACCAAAAAGAATGAACCATCCATGTTGAATGGTATTTCCACTTGGTTTCTTACATGCAATAATAAAATATTTACAAAATTCTCTCCCTAAATAGTGGATAAATGGGCTATAGATCACATGATCTATAATCCTTTTATTTTATACTTTACATGTCAGCTAACCTTCATTTCAATTGGGTTATCTAATAAAAATAAAGTTCATGTGACAAATATTAAAATTGGCAAACTCACAGACCGAATTATTTAGAAATATATTCTCTATATGCCATCTTACTTTTGATTTGATTTTAACTAAAAAATTTGCTGAGTATCTTAATTATTATCTTTTTTTTCTTTTCTAATCGGTGTTTTATTTCGGACATCTCATATTGGATAATGATTAAGATGAATGGAGCGAAAAATGACTTATACCATTTGCAGAATATTAAAATACATACTACAACTTTGTCTATTTTTCATAGATCCTATACTTATAATTGTGCCTCCATTGTCGTTGGCTCTCCTTTTAAGACATTTAACATTATCTTTTAGGACATTTTTTTATTTTAGATTACAATTGATTAATAACTCACATATTAAAGACAATACCCATTATATTTAGCAATGACCTCTAATCCATTTGTCCCGAGGTGAAGCAACATAAATTCCCTTTTTTCCGGTCAACATAAAACTAGTTCCATTTTAACATGATATATTATAATTTTTAGGGATCATATTTTAGTAAAGTTATTGTTGATAATTTATATCTGAAAGTACTTGAGTTTATCTTCTTAAAAATAAATTTCATATTAAATCTTGTATTTAATTCTTTTAACAATTCAATTAAAATATAATTTAAAGTTAAAATAAAAATTTTAAAAAGTAATAATAGAATTGAATTTCAAATAAAAGATTTGTTTGATAAAAGAGGGGTAATCAACCAAAGGAATTACATGAAAATCCTACAATAAAATGGCATTATTGAACCAAAATACCAACACATATTAAATGTGGCAAGGGCAATAAAATTTTGAGCCAAAATTTTCTTAAAATACTATAGTGATTACGTTCTTATTATCGTTCATATCATAAATAGGATACCCACACCCCTTTTAAAAATTAAAACACCTATAATGTTCTTTTTAATGTTAAACCTAATTATCATTATTCAAAGGTTATTAGATATTTATATTTTTCCTCCATCCTCGCTCAAGGAATGGAGAAATTTGATCATAATTAAAGAAAGTGTGTTTTTCTTGGCTATCATATTGAGAAAAAAAAGGATATTAACTTTTAGATCTTAAGAACAATATAATTTTTCAATCTAAAAATGTTATTTTTTATGGAGAAGTTTTCTCTTTCAAAATTGATCATACGAAAAATTAAAAAATAATACCAAATAATCAATATATCTTGAAGAAACTGTATTTGAAACCAAAAAAATTATCTAAAAGTAGGATTAAAAAATAAATAGTAAAAAAATATACCTCGAGATTGTCAACAAACCACAATTCTAGCACCAATCAAACATACATGGATTATTCAACACGATAATATCTAATCAAACCGCTTAGATTCAACTAAAACTGAGAATGTCATTCGCAAATCCACAATAATAGGAAAGCTACTCAATATCTATAAGGCCTAAATCTTTAAATTATAATAATTATAATTAATTAAATTAATATATTTAAAATTGATATCAAAATATATAAAAAATTATATCAAAAAAATAAAATTTTGGACAGGATGACTCGTGACTGATTGAAGACTGATGCAAGCCTAACGTGCGCTTGAGATGTAAAAAAAAATTTATCAACTACGTACCCATCAATGGAACCGGACATCTTCTTGTTATTTTATGAACTTTGCTTTATTACCATATAAATTTCTAATATCATTCAAACTTTAGTATTGGGGTCACCCATAAAATTTTGAAAGCTTACCAATTGGAATCTGTGTTTAATAAGTTTAGGATGCTATGGGATAAGAAAACAAAGGGCCTATACAACAAGTGAAAATTTGTGGTTGTTTTTTTAAATTTTATAAAGAAATAGAAAATCTAAAAAGATATAATATGTTTGTTTTTCATTTAAAAATGAATTTTTTTAGCTTTTTTTATTTTTAAAGTGAAATTTGACAAAGTCGGAAACTATCAAAATATGTTCCTTACATTTTTCCAATGATTAGAATATAAGAATTTCCATATTTTTCTAAATTATAATTACGCAATAATGTTTTAAAACTATATAATTATGAAAGTATTATTTCATAAGTATATAAAAGATAGATATATTTATTTTAAAAATTAATTGAAATTTGATTCAAGTCATAATCAAAATTATTTATATTTTTAGACTTTTTATTTGAATAATATTTTTATAAAAATTATTAAACTGACATAAATTATAATTACACGTTTAAAATTACAATAATTAATATAAAAATTAAAAATATAATATTTTAATTAATATTTAAATTAACTAATAATAAAATATTTAAATTATTATTTAACATTATTTTGACTTAATAAAATATTATGTATTATTAATTTAATAATAAAATTAAACTATGTCAAAATTACTTAAAAGATCACCATTATTAAAAATAATGTCATTAATATATATTTTTAATTTGTTAGTAATTAAATAAATAGGTGGGGCTCTAAAAAAGTTATAAATTAATAAACTTAGAATTGAGTAATTAATTCTATATTGATAAAATTAAATTTAAATTTGACTCAATAGTTTATTGAATTTAAATGAGTTAAATTCATATTTTTAGCATAGTAATAATTAATAATTAAATATTAAGTATATCACATGTACAAAATTAATAGATATGTATCATTTTATATTATAAGTCATAATTAATAATTACATTCGGTATCCGATTTACTATTACGAGATACATAAGTTTTCTATAACTTTTAGTGATTTTAAAGTATAATATTACAAAATAAGTTTAATTAATTAACTTATTATAAATAAATATATTTAATAAATTTATCAAATAATTTATCAACTAATAATTTTTATCATATTTCAAATAAATAAAAAATTTTAAATAATTATTAATAAATATTAAATTATTTATATAAATATATACATATACATTTTAAATATGAATTAAATTCATTTATGTGATTGATTTCTTTAAAATTTATATGCAAAAAATCTATAATGTCACTTGATATGAATTTGAATAGATGTTAGTGAACTTGTTATATTTTTTTGTCCATCAATTATACTATATAATGACATTTGAACTAAGATTATAATATATTTTAAAATATAATTTGTAGCTATTAAACTTTTGTTATAAATATAAAACAGTAAAATATTTATGTATTTACATTTAATTTTTTATTTTGAATTTTTTAATATATATTTGATATTTTATTAATTATTTATTTATCAATTTATTACTTTGTTCCCACACAAACCAAAAGCACTTGTGCTGCATTTTCTCTTTTTCCTGCTCCCTGTCATTCATTGACCAAATTCCCCCCATTATCAACAATTATATTTATTTATTATATTTATACAGTATTTATTAATTTTTTTTAAAATTATTATTATTAGGTTCCAATACCCGGGGTCCCTAAAAGAATGTGCAAAAGGTAACGAGCGCTTAATCCGAGAAGCAAAGCCCGAGGATATTCCGCACGAAATCCGAGATCCCTCTCAGCAAGGCAACGTTGCAGGTAACGGCCGAGAACTTTCTTATCCCGTCCGAGAACAAGAGCGATATAACGCCTACTCCGCGGACTCTTCAAAAGACCAAAGAGATCAGTAAATGACGAGGACTCTCCCAAATGTCCGAGAACTCCAGCTCAGCTTCACAATTTTCAAAAAGCGCGTAAATACTGCAACACGCCACCGTAGCCAGTGCTAATCCCCAGAACACGCCTTGTCACCTCAAGACTTGACGTCACAGGCTGACATTCCTGACACAATATGATAAAAATGACGCTAGCAGTTAAACTCACCAAACACGCCAGCGTGCCTGACACGGCATGGATGTGTCAGGAGAGTAGGTGGCCAGCCTCCCAGCAGGCGTCAGTAGCCAACGGCTATGTTTCTCCTTATAAATACCCTCTTCAACACTCAATGAAGAGGAAATTTCCAGAGACTCTTGCTACTCGAGAAAGTCCAAAGAAAAGCTCAAGGAGAAAGGAAAGATATACATTTTTTCCTGTACTTTACACTTTATAAACAACAATAATCATAGTAGAAATCTTTTTCAGACCCCGAGCCTCGTGGTTTTTCCTTCTCATTTAAGGGAAGGTTTTCCACATAAAATATGGTTTCAATCTCTCTCTCTCTCCAACTTCAAACACTTGTGTTGCTACGGACCCCCAAAAATCAGAACGCAACAATTATAAAATAAATAATTAAATTTATTTCTATATATAAATATTTAATCATATTATGTAATTTTTACTGAGTTATCTTATTAAAAAATAATGAGAATATTATTCAATATTTAAGATCTTACATCTTATATTTAGAATATTCTATAAAAATAATATTATTCATAATATTTTAAAATATTCTCACATCTATTGCAATATTAATTTTATCATCTATAAATAGGTAAAAAATATGCTTACCCGTATGAAAAAAAAATCAAATCAAAAATTTGTGAGTTTAAAATATAAATATTCTACTTTCTAATTATTTATAATTTCTAAAAACAAATTATTTGTAATTTGTGAGTTCTTTATTGAATATATATAATTGTATCTTTATATTAAAAATAATATTTTTATAATTGAAATTTCTAACTTAATTAAGCTGACAAAATAAAAAAAATCTACATGAGAGGAAAGAAAATATAAAAAAAATTAATTAAGTGTTAAATTTTAAAAGTAAATTTACATAATTTCCAGAAATATTTTATATAATTATTTTACAGAACAGAGCATATCATTAATTGCAGAATTTGCCGACATTGATTTAGACCCTTAAAAATCGCTGGGCAGTATAGAAAATATGCATTATGTAGCATTTTTGAATTATCAAAATAACCCTAATAAAAAAAAACCTTTTATTTTATTGATTTATGGCTAACTATATAAATTTATTCTTATTACTTTTAAAATGCCATGGCATATATTATTTATTTATTTATTTATTTTTATATAAATATATTAATAGTATATTATTAAAAATATTAAAAAACAATTAAATAATAGAAGCAAGCAAGGGGGAGTAAAAAGTGCATGTTAATCGGTCTTAGAAGGACGAATCATTTATTGAATATGAAAAATGTATTTTATATAATTTTTTTAATTTTTTATATAAAATTTATATTAAAAAATTAACCAAAAGATAAATAAATAAAATACATAATTTGCATTGCAATATCCCCATTTACAGCATTTATAATGAGTTAATTAAGTACTGCTTTGCTTACAAGAAGGGGCAATATTTTTTTATAATAAAAAAATAAGTTATTTGAAAAAATTATGTTATGTATTATAATAATATTTCTTGATAATTGAATAAATTTAATATAAATAATTGAATAATTATAACGCATTATAGAATATGATTATTTCCATTCTCTCGATGTGTTAGAGGAAATAATTATATTTCCTTTTTATCTTCAGTGAAATTCTAAATGTAATTTTATGTTCTAATAATATAAAAACCAGAACAAGAGAATTAAGCAAAATGGTAATGAAACCAAAGACTAGCCATGCCAATTGAGCTATATTGATTTATTTATTTTTTTTTAAATTTTTATTATTATGTAATTTTAGAGGGTACTAATAAATATGAATGAGAATATTAATATAATTTATTATATATTTTTTTTATATTAGTATGTTATTTTTACGAAGTAATTAATATAAAACCTATATAAAAAGTAATAATTATAAAGATATAGATGATATTTATACAATATTTTGATTCTATAATATAATAATATAAAATATTATAATTTATATTATATATATTATTATATTTGATATTTTCTCAAACTCAATAGAGTAAAATAAATACCAACTTGAATTTAGAAATCAAGTCATAAATATAGACGTTGGATATCAACATAAGACATAGTGAGGTAGAATTAAGAAGCAAATAATTGGAGATAATACTAAGGACCAAAAATTACGAAAGCTTTAAATAAGAGATGACAGATACTGATAATAAATTAACACTACTGTGTAAATGGGACAATGGAATGCCAAATCGGGATGACACGGTTGGATAGGGCAATTATTATCTTTTCTGACAAACCGTATAAAGAGTAACCTTCTTCAACATATGAGATAGTAAGTCATCTCTTTCAGCGACTGATATATGTTATCATTTATTTTAATAATCAAGACAGATAGTCTTCCATTATAATTACTAATGTAAGAATCTGTCCATTTCGATGGCAGAAACAGATAGCTATTTATTTCAATGATTGATGTAGGAAGCCATCTATTTCAACAATAAAAAAAATGACTGTCTATTTTAACAATTGAGATAAATAACTGTTTATTTTGACTATCAACGTCAAAAATAGTGTATTTCAATAATCGAGATACATTACTGTATATTTTAACGATCGATGCAGAAAGCAATCTATTCCGACGATCAAAGCTAGTAGCCATCTATTATATATATATTGCTATATTTGGTATTAACAAATTTTACATGCATAAACATATATATTAAACTTGAAAATAAAATTTTTAACTGAAATTATGCCTAAGCTTCTCTAAATTATATATTCAATAATTTCAATCCTGATTTTTTTCATAACTCCCAAGAAATATTTTCAATATCAAATTTACAAATCATAATTTTCCTCACCAAAAAAAAAAAAAAATTGTTTGGCACTTGCTTGCACTTCTCAATGTCGACCTCGATAAATAACTTCACTGCAGTACTCAACCAACAAACTGTATACGTACTATTATCTTCTAAAAAGATATTATAGAGTCGCCATTTAATCACCAATTATTATATACATATCTATAAATATTTAAATAATAATTAAAAGATTTTCGATTTTATTCGGTAATATTTGAGTGGTATCATAAACTCCTTTCAGCGTAGGTGGAAAAGCAAGCAGCTTTAATTAGGAAAGCAATAAGTTGCATTCAATATACCCCCGAACCTATCTATGACTAAATGCATGTTTATCCTTACGGTCCAAAAATCTTCTATTTAATATATATATATATATATATTGAGGTATAGTGAATATTCGAATTGTTATACAAAATAGGGAGCTGTCTGATCATATTTGACTGCTCAAATTAAAGCGGTTCAATCTTCGTAATACAAAATTTGAATTCTACACACTACAACAAGATAAATAAGGTGTAAAAATTATATAAAATTTATTTTTTGATATATCATTCAATACTCAAATTAGAATACTTTCTACTCAAATAAAAAATACATATATAGAAATGGGTGCAAGAATATAAAGTGGATGAGGAACAATATTTGTTTGGAGTGTTAAACTCCGTTTGATGTATCCGACTGATGGTGTGACTTTGCATAATGGTGCACTTGACTGGCAGAGTATCTTAATTTGGAGATTGTATACTCAACTGATAGAGTAGCTCACTACCTTTTTGTTTTATGATCTAACTACCTCCTTTCTTTGTAAAGAGTGGTTGTATTTATAGTGAGGGGTGTTGTTTTGTTAGTGAACCAAAAATCAATGCATTGGCCAGGTGCATTTTTAATGATGAGGGGCGTTACTTATATGTGTAATGGCTGCCTTTATTTAGTGGTTGAATTGTTTGGCTTCCAACTGTTGGAATTGCCACAGCCACCACATGAAACAATTCATTTAGTGCTCTATTATAATCTTTCAATGCTTGGTGGTTCAATTGCGTCCCCTAGTTTCACTCTTGCATCTGTTGTCTCATGAGCTCAAATGTGTTTTTTATTAGACAGTTGTTACTTGGGTCTCTTATATATTTGCTAACTAGAATTGGGCCGACATAGTTCTGGCCGTATCCATCACTAACCCATAATGCTGGGAGGCTTGAATTTCAACTCCCAACATGTAATTGATGGGACACCAGCTATAAATTCTTCAATGTGATTCCTTCACTAGATATTTTATTGATTTGTTGTCATGTTTGGTAGGATTTGATTATCTACCATCAACATTGAGACGTGTTATCTTCTAGAATTAAAAGTCCATTGATCTTCCTTCTCGATTATAAATGGCGGGGTACTCTTTACTCTGTATCATGAAGCGTCTTTTGCCTGTTAGGTGGTATGACTGTTTAGAACCAACATAGAGCCTTCACCTCCACAAGCGGGACTTGATGAATGTTCTTCCCCAACATTTGAAATCAAGATCTGAGAACACACTTAAAACCTATAATTGTTACCCTCTTTTATATGGAAAGTCATTTTAATTTTTCTCTTTTATATCCATCCTAAAATCAAGCTGTCATCGTCACAACAGGTTTTATCGTGACAATGCTTCAATTATCATGACCTGGGCAACTACAGCAAGTTTTGATAGACGGTTTTTACTCCCTCCCTTAGGAAGTGTGCAGTTCTTAGATAGAAATATTATTGTATCTTCTTGAGGGGAGTGGGATTTTTTTTTCTGTCTGTCTCAATGTTGGGCTCTTATGTTGAAATGGTACACTTTATCTCTCTGGTTTTCGTGGAGGTGATCAAGATACACGCTGCCACTCCATGTATTTTCATCCCCTTTTGAGTTATATTTTTTTATTATAAATTTATACGTTGTAAAATAAATTAATGAATAAAAGTACCTGAATATTATTTGTTTTTATTGTGTGGATCTAATATTCTTATATGCTCTAAATAGTTAAAAATCTAAAAATGTATGATGAGATATATTGATATTTAACGGATAAGCAGGAGTGAAGACTAATGAGCTTAAGTTTATATTCCTATGAATGATTTCTATTGGTTTTCATTTTTTAGACAATGTTTAATATACTTAATTACTGTAATGTAGTTTAAATTCAGTTCTAGGCTATGGTATGTAATGTGATTGGCTTCTGAAAATGTTTAGAGGCCTGTAGTGTTGTTTTCTGGTGTCCTATATCATGACAACCTTGGACGTTTTAGAATGTATTTGGATTGCGGTATATGGTGATGAAATTTAATTTCTAGGTTAGCAAGTCGATGATATGATATCGGTTAATTATGTTGGTAATTCTAGATTCGTTCGATTAAGTTGATGAAGGTTATAACTTTCACAAATTATTGTTGTGTTATTTTTAATATTAGTAGATATCTTTCCTTGACAAAATCTATCATTGCTATTCATTTATGTTGGTGTCGGCACCACTGATGGTGTGAAAATCTTATTTCAAGTTCTGTGAATATTAATGTGTTGTGTATCTTAGGTTGACTGTGGGTTTGACATTATTTCATGTTTGAATGGTCAATTAAATATTTTATTAGTCAAATTGATAATTAAAAGATAATTGATTATAACTAAAATATATGATGGGATTTAGGACGTAATTTGTCACATTTTGGGTGGCCAGAGTTTTATTTCTAGGTGATCTCATAAACACCATGTTAATTACTTCGACAACAACCTGATTATGCGGCTGCCCTAACTCATTATCTTTTACTCTCTCGGAGGTTTTTTCAAGTTTCTCAAGAATTTATTGACGTACCCCTTTTGGGTGAGGGTCTCAATTTCTCTCTACAGAGTCTAACAATTCTCGGTACTATGACACAAAGATCGATGATAGAAATAATACATAAACTAATCTCATCCTTTCGGATTCTTGGACTGTTTGAGCCACTTCAAAAACTTATTATCCCAAATCTTATGAAGTTGTTCATCGGAGTATCATTAAATGGGCGTGAACTCTCTTCAAATACTCAGTTCTATCCTCAATTACTTGCTGGGATCTCAGGTGTTGGAATTGTCCCAGTTCCTCTTTTTTCTCCTCATCAATCTCGATTGGTGGTTTACACGTTCTAACTTTTTTATTTCATTAGCTTCTTCAGTAATGATGTACACACAGGTGATGGTCTTCACCTCAAGAAATGTCATAGGCTCTTACTGAACCAAATATTTAAAGAAGTCACCTAATTGCACAGTCATGAACGAATTTAGCTTCACATTGTTAATTAGCTTCGATATCTTTTGGGTCTCTATATTAAGTCAGGCCAAGAAGTGCTTACAACTCTCATTTTGTCCTCATCGTTTGTAGATAAGGTGCCACGGCTACTTTTTCTCCATTCAGACGAACGCAAATTACGACAGGAAGTTGTTGGCTAGCTCCTAGAATATTCTCATCGAATTTGGTTACAATTGATAAAACCAAATTCGTGATCTCCTATGAGGGTCTATAAAAAGAAGAGATAAAAAGGCAGGTCGTCTAGGTCTTGGAATCTCAGTAGAGTGTGGAAGTGATACAAATTGTCCATAAGATTGAAACTTCTATCATAAGGCCCCATGGTCAGTAATTTGAACTTGTGAAGGAGTTGTTACATCTTGGTTTCCCTCGTGAATGGCAACCTGCTCAGGTCAGCCAAGTGTCTGCCTGTACTTTTTCTAAACAATCATTGCTCGATCTTTTTGATTCTCTCTTCTACCTGGGAGATAGACACATTCCTCTTAGTATTGAGGAAAGTTCTCAACTCCGAGTGATTCAAAAAGATATGTTGGACTGACCAGCTATGAGCTCCTCTTAGTTAGGTGCTACAAAAGTTCTGCTCAGGCCAAAGGCCTCATGTTATCTCGGCAATAACATGAATTCCGTCAGTCTGAGCTTTCATCCTATGCTCCAAGATTTAGTCAACCCTTCAATTGGGTCTGGGCCTTATCGCTCATGGCATTTCGGTCGTTAAGGTCGTCAGGCTGTAGAATCATCTCCTGTGTTGGGTACTTTTTCCTCAAATTCCTCCTCTTGGTCACTAAAGTCTTCAAGCTAGAGATAGGAGCCCCCAGCTACAGCCCCACCGATCTAGTATAAATGGTTTGGAGGACCTTGGACATCATGTCAACTCGGGTCGCCAGTGTCTCAATTTTTATATTCATGGTCAGACAAGTATCGTTAGGACTACCCATTACTGGGGCGTTGCCATGTGAGATGACATCTCTAGCTAGTATGCTAGTCTAGGTTCTAGTGTTGACATTGCCTATTTTTTTCAGTTGAGAGGTTAAACTATTGTCGTTTCTACAAATAGTATTAATGATGCGTTTTTAAGATTTAAATTAT
Source organism: Nepenthes alata (assembly GCA_028571085.2). Classification (NCBI taxonomy): domain Eukaryota; kingdom Viridiplantae; phylum Streptophyta; class Magnoliopsida; order Caryophyllales; family Nepenthaceae; genus Nepenthes; species Nepenthes alata. The sequence goes on from JAOVVI020009451.1 coordinate 12,546, forward strand.
TGTACGAATTAGGGAGCTATCTAATCGCGCCTAGTCGCTCGAATTGAAATAGGTCAGATTTTTATAATATGAAATCGAGATCCTGCACACTATAACATGATAAATAAAAAATAAAAGGTATACGAAATTTACTCTTTAATATATTTTTTGATATTTAAGTTAAAAATTTTTCTATTCAAATGAGAAATATGCAAAGAACTTAGTATAAAAATATAAAGTGGATGGGTAAGAATATTTGTTTCAAAGGCTAAGCTCCGTTTGATATATTCAATTGATTGAGTGGCTTTAGGCAATGGTGTACTCGACTAGCGAAGTGTCTTACTTTGGAGATAGTGTACTCAATTAATGGGGTGGCTCAATACTTTTCTGTTTTATCATCTTACACCCTCCTCTCTTTGTAGGGAGTGGTTGCATTTATAATTAGGGACGTTATTTGGTTAATGGACCCCTGAATCAATGCATTGGTTAGGTGCATTTTTGGTGATGAGATGCATTACTTATACGTGTAATGGTCGTCTTCATTTTATGGCTGAATCGCTTGCCATAACTGCCACCTAAAGTAGCTCATTTAATACTCCATTATGATCCTTCAATGTTTGTCCATTTGAGTTGCATCTTCTAGTTTAGTCGTTGCATCTATTGCCTCACATGTACAAAGGTGTTTTCTATTAAGCCGTCGTTATTTGAGCCTCTTATATATTTGTAAATTGGATTTGGACAGACTAAATTCTGATTCATATCGATCATATATTAAATTTTTAGTTAAAAAGGCAAAAAATATTTTTATTATAGTGGATTTTATCCTCATATAATTAAAGTCTGAAATCTGGGGCTATTCTCAAGACCTTAACATGCATATGGAGCATATAGGCAACGTCTACTATTTTATATATAATTATTAAATTAAAATTTAATAGTTAAAATTTAAATTAAAAAAAAAGTATTTTAATATAATATTAATATTTGTTGATTTCTAAAAAAAAACTATTTAAAGTACGTTTTAATGTTTGATTATCACCATTTGATTTTTTTTTAATTCAATAAGATTT
>JAOVVI020009453.1:0-13593 GCA_028571085.2 Nepenthes alata
TTCTGCTAAATCTATGTGAGTCCAATCATAATAATTTATTCATATTTTCTCATTCATCTATCTTATACTTTAATATATTTATAGCCATATTTATAAACATTTGATATCTAACAATACTTATACGTTAGCATTCATCAAAATATACACATGACTTGTATATTCCACCCTTTTGTGCACACACATATATATTATATGTACCCTACATATATATATATATATATTTATTTATATTTATTTATTTATACACACACAATCTCATTCAACACATTTTGCCTCACAAAACGGCCATACACGCGCGCACACACACACGTATACACTACATGCATATGTCACATACTTACACAGCATTGTACACACACCCACGTACATGCCGTACATATATACACGGCTCCTCACACAGCCACAGCCGAACGTATCTACTGCCGATTACACACTGTGTACTGTACACACACCTGTAAAGCCACATGTATAAATATATATATAAATACATACATATATAAGTATTCATATATACATCCACATATATGTATATATGTATACTATAATATTCTAAATATTTTTATTCGATTTAATTTAGATTTATTTATTTTTTTGAATAATTTGAGTGTGATAGAAAATTAATTAAATATTATAAAACTTTTGAAGAATATTTAGAATTATTGGGCCAGTGCCCAGAGTGCGTCATTCGATTACTTAGGTATCGATTTAAATTTTGAGATTAAAAGAAAACTCAATATATATATATATATATTACATATAATAATAATCATAATAACGTTAATAATAACGTTAAAAGAAGAGAGGCAGAAGGAATGGGGAAGAAGTAGGGGTTTAGGTGAGGATTTTGTGGGGGAGAGAAAGAGAGAGAAAGGAGGAGAGTGGCGTCGGTGGAGGCGACGCATGGGTCGATGGTGGCCAGTGACGGCCATGCATGGCGGTGGCCGACTGGGCGTCACGGTGGAGCAACGGCAGCAGCTGCGGAAGCTCGGCGCGAGGAGAAACCGCAAGAAAGAGAAGATGAGAAAATGGAGGCCTTCGAGTTCGATTTCGGCTTGGGGCTAGTTGGAGAAAACGTAAAGCACGTCGAGAAAAGTGTTCTCATACTCACTATTGCTCTATCTTAATTTTTATCCATTTTTTCTGGATATTTTCGTCTTGATTCCCACCCAAAATGTGAAAATCATATAGCCCATGATTAATATTCAATAAATATATAGTTATTTGTCCAATTTATTGTCCGAATCGTCCGGTTTGGTATCACCAAACCCTAACCCACGCCCATATTCGGGATTCCCATTTTTTCCCACGTATTATGTTAAATTGATCTCAAAATATAAATCACCACGTCCTAATTATGTATATATACCGACCGGATGTCCGATCTCATAAGAATCGACTCATTCGCGGCGCCTGAATGCTCTGAAAGCCCACTGTTACTGTTCACCTGAGGTATAATAAAAAATTTGCATGCTTCCATCCCATTTGATTGTTATGAAATTTATGTCTAATTGTTTAAATATAAATATAAGTATCGGAATAAGTGTTGGTGCTCTGTTTGCAAAGAAATGTGTTTCGGGAGGATCCCAAAGTCAAATCCGTCTAATGTGGTAAGAAATTTTACTCTTCTCTATGAATTATGATATCTATGTGTGTGAATCAAATTGTCAAAATGTTTAAGTCTAAGGAAAGATATGAATCGTACAAATAATTGAAAAAAAATCCACAATGTATGATATGATTAATTTGATCTCCCGGATGGAGATATGTGACTAAAATATGATCTCCCGATTGGAGATAACGTGAATGAAAAATGGTGGATCCTCTCTCAAAAGAATAATGAATCCTGAAACTAAGACCATGGACTTATATTTATTGGGTAGTATTCTCTAGCTGGCCATTTTCATCACGGTGGAAACCCAATGATTACTTTAGGCGCATATCTTGGCTGCTTATGGGAGTGGGTGATATCCATGGCAAGCTCTAGGATACTACTGTGAAAGGATGAGGACTGCCCTGGTACCCCGGGAGAATGGGGCGTACCGTTATCGGTCCATCTACAGGCATAATATATAGATGACCTCCTGGTTGAGTCTAAAAATAAGCCCTCACGGCCTTAGATCATATAGAGTATCATGATCCTTTCCTCTTCCTCTCACATTATTTGCTAGTATGACCTACTGGCCCTAATCCGTAAATATTGATATAAATAATAAATGCGATAAAAACATGATAAATGGTAATATGCATTCCTAATTGTCCTTTTCCTTTCATGTTTCTTTGTGATTACGAGTACTTGTTGCCCTCTTTCCATTATCATTTTCATTGTTCTTTACCGTTTGATAGTGATGTATGATTACATTTGTTAAATTACAGGTTTAATTTAAGGTTCTAAATGAATGATTATTCTAAGGCCTAGCGTAAATTGAAGCAAGACTTTTTAACCGTTTAAGGTTTTAAGCTAAGTCGGAGAAGTAATTAATAAGTTTGGTTTGCTTTCAAACTTGGTTGATTTAGAATTCTGATAGAACAAACTAGATAATAAGAATCAAAATGATTCGGATGCTTAAGGTCTTCTGGGATAATCGTTTGACCGAGGAGTGACTTTGGAACATTAGAAAGGATCTGGAAAAATTACCTCTGATTAAGAGATTTTGGGGTTCGTTAAATTTTGAAGACGAAATTTTTATAAGTGGGAGAGAATGTAATATTTCAAATTTTTTTATTCAATTTAATTTATATTTATTTATTTTTTTGGGTAATTTAGGTGTGATAGAAAATTAATTAAATATTATAAAAATTTTAGAGAATATTTAGAATTATTGGGCCGGTGCCCAGAGTACGTCATTCGATTACTCAGGTATTGATTTAAATTTTAGGATTTGATGCGTCCTGGATTCAAACTTCGAACAGATTTGGGCTGATCTGCTTGTCCTGGTTCCGACTCCGTTTACTGAGTTAGGATCCTGCACACCACTAAAACGAACAGGAGGTCAGTGTGTCGGTGGAAAGTTATCCTACCGAAAATACTCCGATACTCAAGTCAGTAAACAGCCTTCGAAGTATGATAAGGCTACTGAAACTGAGAATTGAAAGAGAGAGCGAGAGAGAGAGCGTGTGGATCTCCAGATGAAAGAGAGGCAAAGCCGTCGTCTTGAATCTGGATGGTGGAAAGGCAGTAAACGGCCGTCAGAAGCACATTGTATGCTTTGGATTTTTTGAGTATCAGCCGAGAGTAGAGAATTGTCAGACTCCCTTTTCTCTGTGGGCGTTGTCTCAGTCCAAGCTTGCGTGAGTCAAAGTCCTTTTTTTTTCTTAAATGAGAATTCTAGGGCTTATTTACGGTTGACAATGTGATCTCCCTCCTTTGGAAGGAGCGATCCCTTGCGTGATTCCTGGTTGCCTTCTTTTAAGAGCTGACGCCAGTTGCCAAATGGACCGAGATAGTTTCCTTCCATGACGGTCAGCGGCTTTCCAAATTGCCCACCTTCCTTTTGTGTATTTTACTGCTGGAATTTTCAGTTGGTAGGAGATTGAAAAAATTTGGGGCCTTCCATACATGAAGGGCGCCGATTTTATCAATGTCCATTTCGGAAGCCAGTTGGGATCGTGGAAGATGTTGGGAGAGCCGTTGCTGGCCGTCTGAGCCGTGGGCTCAGGTGGGCCAGATCTATAACTGTAGAAGAAACCACTGCTAGGCCCATTGCTACAGTACGCAGACGGTCAACGATTGAGTTGACCGTCTAGGTATGAGTTATCCGCCTGGATAGTCAACGGCAGTGCTGACTGTCCTGGGCCTTTCAGCACTTGGGCCTGTTCTCCAACTGGACCGTTAACGAGTTGACCGTCTGTTTTGGGCTTTCGTTGACTTTGGGCCAGTCTATTTTCGGTATACCTATCAGGATTAAAAAAAATAATATATATATATATATAATATATATAATAATAATAATAACGTTAATAATAATGTTAAAAATAGATAGGCAGAAGGAACGGGGAAGAAGCAGGGGTTCAGGCGTGGGTTTCACTGGGGAGAGAAAGAGAAAGACGGGAGGAGAGTGGCGCCGGTGGAGGCGGCGCACGGGTTGGTGGTCGCCGGCGACGGCCGTGCATGGCGGTGGCCGGCTGGGCATTGCGGTGGAGCAACAGCCACGGAAGCCCGGCGCGAGGAGAAGCCACGCAAAAGAGAAGAGGAGAAAATGGAGTCTTTCGGGTTCGATTCCAACTTAGGGCTAGTTGGAGAAGACGTAGAGTACGTCGAGGCAAGTGTTCTCATATTCACTATTTGCTCTCTCTTGATTTTTATCCATTTTTTTTGAATATTTTCGTCTCGATACCTATCGGAAATGTGAAAATTATATAGCCCATGATTAATGTTCAATAAATATGTAGTTATTTGTCCAATTTATTATCCGAATCGTCCGATTTGGTATCACTAAACCCTAACCTACACCCAGATTCGGGATTCCCATTTTTCCCATGTATTATGTTAAATTGACCTCAAAATATGAATCACCATATTCCAATTATGCATATATATCGACCAGACGTCTAATCTCACAAGAAATGACTCACTCGCGGCGTCCGGATGCTCTAAAAGCCACTGTTACTTTTCACCCGAGGTATAATGAAAAATTTGCTTGCTTCCACCCCATTTTATTGTTATGAAATTCATGTCTAATTGTTTGAGTGTAAATGTAAGCCTCGAAATAAGTGTTGGTACTCTGTTTGCAAAGAAATGTGTTCCGGAAGAACCCCAAAGTGAATTCTGTTTAATGTGATGAGAAATTTTACTCTTCTCTATGAATTATAATATCTATGTATGTGAATCAAAATTTCAAAATGCTTAAATCCAAGGAAAGATATGAATCGTACAAGTGATTAGAGGGAAATTTACAATGTATCATATGATTAATTTGATCTCCCGAATGGAGATATATGAATGAAATATGATCTCCCAATATTAGATAACGTGAATGGGAAATGGTGGATCCTCCCTCAAAAGATTAATGAATCCTAAAACTATGACCATAGACTTATATTTATTGGGTAGTATTTTCTGGCTAGCCATTTCTGGTCGTGTATTCTGGTCGCTTATGAGATCGGGTGATATCTGTGGCACACCCTAGAATACTACTGTAGAAGGACGATGACTACCCTAGTATCCCACGGGAATGGGGCGTATCGTTATTGGCCCGTCTACAGGCATTATATATAGATGACCCCCCGACTGGGTCTATGAATAACCCATCATGGCATTAGATCATGTGAAGTATCATGATCATTTATTCGTCCTCTCACATCGTTTGCTAGTACGACCTACTAGCCCTGATCGACAAAAATTGATATAAATAATAAATGCGGTAAAAATATGATAAATAGCAATATGCATTCCTAATTGCCCTTTTCCTCTCATGTTTCTTTGTGATTGCGAGTACTTGTTGCCCCCTTTCCATTACCATTTTTGTTATTCTTTACTGTTTGATAGTGATATATGATTACATTTGTTGAGTTGTACGCTCACCCTTATTATTTTTCCCTCCAGATGAGAGCATTGAGCTGACGCACGGTTAGTTAGAGTAAAGAGAGGGATTTGCTTAAGAAGATTAGCTGGACATCGAAGGTTTAAAGATTTAGATATGTCTAATGTAATAGAATTCAAATAGTCGAGTTAGATTAATGTGGTGTGTTATATTGTAGCTTGTTATTATTTTATGATTATTGTTATACTTTTATAGATTTTTGGATTTAGTTCTACTTCCGCACTAATATTGGATGTTTTAGATTATGTTTAGGTCTAGATGGCATCAGCTACACAGCCAGGGTTGCCCTGGCGTGTACAAAGTGCCTAGAGCATTTGGGACATTTTGTCCATCTACTCCGCCATCGTTAGGATGATCGTAGGTGGTCGGTCTCCTGCTCGGCTACTGGCAGAGTGGTCGTTGCCGAGCAAGGTGACTTCTTTAGTTGGAATGTTAACTTGTGTTCTCGTGTTTAGTATGTTTGTCGATGAGATAGATGTTGATGAAATAGTGGTCAGGCCTTTTGTTCGGTTTCCCATAGATGGCGCAATAATACATCCTGAATCCAAATCTTTGACGAATTTGGGTTCAGCTGCTCCATGGGTTCGTGTTAACGTGGGTCCCAATCTCCGTACTACGTGTCTTGGATCTTACACAACACAATAAAAGACGTGAGGTCAGAGAAAAATGACGAGTCTCGCTTCTCAAATTTATTATCTGATATTTAAGGAAGAGATCTTTCTTCTAAAAGGAAGAAGATAAAGACTGAATATGCTAGAAATAATATAGGAGAGGGGATTTGTGAGTCTGACTCGGAGATGCACTCGGCGAGGAGTGGCTTCAAGTTATAGTGCGCTCGTGGAGAGTGGCTTTTCAGACCACTGAGTTCGTAAAAAATGAACAGTGAAAAAGAGAATGACAATTGGTTGCTTGAAAGATGGATTACTTGTGTGAGTTTGAGTATTGGAGAGAGTGTGCCTTTGAAGTGTGTCCTCTGGATTTTTATAGTCGTCGGACCTCACCACCATTCCTTAGGTGGTAAGGAGGGCTGCCAGCTATCTGAGGGGACCCTTTCCATCTATCGAGGCAATGCAGGCTCCATTTAGAGTTGCAACGATCGGATGGGAGGATTCCTTCCTCCGCTGAAATGTTGCATGCTGTGAATGAAGCTTCCATTGTGAGTTATGTGCTAATTTGGGAGATTCCCTTCCGGGATGTGTACTAATTTGGGGGCTTTCATTTTAGAGGAGGTTACAATTTGGGAAAATTCTCAGCATCGTGGCCAATTAGGGGAAGATGACCTGTTGCATGCGGGAAAGGATTTGTGGGCCACTTTTGGTTTGGGTTGCAACTGGTTTGAGCCGCACATGGCTGTCTGAAGGTCCTTTTTGGTCAACTGAAGTGTTGACCGTCATTTGGGTCAGCGGGCTGCAATTCTCTTGAGCTAATCGTCTCTTTGGGCCAGCCCATTTCAGCTGTCCCCATTAACCTTAATGTATTATATTAATACTTGGTTTTATTTACATTTTCTTATTTGTCATTTACATTTCTAATTTTAAAAGCCAATCTTGGTACAACGGATAAAACACTACACATTAAAATAATATAAAATTACCAGTATATAAATTTTGGATACTCCATATTTTAGTTTAATACAATACGATACTTTATTCTACATTTTACAGATAATGTAAATAAAAATGTATGAAGGAACCATTATATATGGATGATATATACATTAGGGTATCTTAATATAATCCGCACTATCAGATATTGATGCCATTTCATTAATCTTGAGGATATATTTATTTTTTTTGTATAATCTATGAGTATTATATAAATATTTTGTAATATTCAATAGTTGATTAGATGACAAATGTTGAATGTAAGATGTATTTAGCATTGACCAATGGAGTAATGGAGAGTGATCCAAGTATGAGTAATTTATTTAACTAATAGAGGTATAAATATATTTGTCTTATATTCACAATGGTAGAAATATTATTCTCATAAATTCTTCTTATAAAATCTCTATTTATGAAATTTATCGTACAAATACGATTATAATATTTGTGAGCTATTATATCTTAAATTTTACAATTTATTTTATCTTCGATAATTATTGTATTCTTGATTACAAAATTATTTATTGAACAAGTAGGTCACGATTTGTCTCCTCTAACCTTCTAAATTAGTAGTCAAATAATCGTATACACAAATAGTCAGTAGATAATAATAATAGATGTTATTCTCTAAGATATAGATATTGATGTTTCATATGTTATTTTAGAATATAATAGTAATATGGAGATAACTTTTGTACTGATAGTTTATATAATTTATAAAATATATCATTGAATGTAAGAGTTTTACTAGTAATTTAAATTAAAAAAATTAGTAAATGTTGTTTTGATAAAAAAATTAAAGTATGCTGCAATGATAAATATATGATATAATTACAGGTTGGTGTTAGTATAATTAATTAAATTATGAAAAAATATAATTTGAGTTTTAACAATTAAAGGGCTCTCAAAGGGGTCATTTGTAACCATATAATAAATATATGATAGATTTATTTAAAGATTATTTTATTTGTTTTTTAAATAAAAAATTTTTTTATATTAAATATTATTTTACAACTTATATATTTGATAATTTTATCCCGTGCTCACACAAGAGATTAATAGTTAATAATTAACAGAGGATTTTGGCTTATTTCTGCCATTCCAGTGGAATTCATATTTCAAATTCCAACAATTTCCAAGCAAAGATCTTGAGGTTCACATTGAATAGCCAAGTTGATTTCCAGTGGCATACGCACACGAGGCGTACGCCACCTCTCTGCAGCTCTTGTTCCTTGTTATCTAGTTCTCTTTCCATCCTCTGTATTAGTTCATTGGTAGATAACGTGTTGCATACACTTAAACTTGAGAGCCTTATACACTTAAACTTGAGAGCCTTCACCTGATGACTTGATCTCTTTGGCAAATTGATTACTGCTGTTGCTGCTGGCTTGAGCTGTGTTGGTGAATCGAGCGAGCTGCACTATGCCTACTGTACTTATCTTGCCAAAGTCTTGTCATGTCATGGCCAATAAGTAATATTCTTGTCATTATTAGGAGTCCATGTCAATGTAAGTTTGCTGTCAGCCAATACAGTTAAGACGCTCGACTGGATGTGGCATAACCTCTTGATGTGTAAGACGGCATTCTGAGATTTTTTTGCTTTCAGGCTGTCCATTCTGAGCATTAGTGCTAGCTTACACAGGAGGGGCATTCATTGCAGGGTTAGGATTTGCAGCTCATTAGACAGTAATTAAGTTGGTGTTTATGCAACATCTATATCCACTCGTAAAAAGGTTGGGAACAAGTGTCATTTATTCCAGTTGATCTAATCTAACCGAGTACATGAGTAAATTTGTCGCTGTTCATTTGTTGGGCGTTGTTAACTGGGTACCAATTTATTACCTTTTTTAAGTCTCGACAATTTGCGGGCCAAGAGTTCTTTTCCCAAACAATGAACGGATGGTGTAGATGGAGGATGAAAATTACACTTACCAAATTGTCCTCTTCGAGCAGGCCCAATTTTCGCCGAAGAACAAGGACATGATTCTTTATTGAAGGACCTTAAAGATGGACGGACAGAAAGGAGATTCCCCTTGGCATGGGTATTGATGTATATAACGTACTTATATTTGAAACAATGCACGAATGAGGGGAATACTTTACAGGACTCTAATTGCTGTGCAGTGGAAAGCCTGTCTTTGATTAAAGAACCATTACAAGGGACTGATTATACTAGTTTTTTTTTTTTTTGTCAGAGGAGCATGAAGATTTAGTTTGAAGTATAATACACGCTGTTGTACTGTGCTACTTGTTTGAATGAAAACTGCTGTGTCCCAAAACCAAAAACAATGTCATTCTCCTCCAATTCATACTTTGACTTGCCTCCACATAACTCTGTCCTTGAATATACGAGGGACGTTGTGAAAACTGCCATGGAAGCATTGTCTTTAGTTTGCGCACGCCTAGTGGTAAATCGGCTGGAGCATTTACCAGGCACAGTTGCCATTATCTCTGGTTTACTTGTGAAACTAATATGATGTGCAGTTGTCAGTAGTCACAACTCTCTCGCTCCCCTCCAAAGGGGAAGGGGAGGGGGATGTTGGGAAGAAAAATGAAAAATTAAATAAAGCTTAGTCATCCTCTTGAATGGAAAAAAGTACATTCCATGGACCATATCCAGTAAAGAGAATGGAAGGTGAGATGCAGGTGCCACATGACTTAATGTTGGGTGTCCCCCGTAGTCGATACATTTTCTTTCTTTCTATTCTTTCCTACAAAATTTGCGGCAGGCTTTGTGAAAATTCTAGGGGACTGAAAGGACCCGAAACTAGAAACCTGAGAGGTAGTGATTCGTGATAGGAGGAACACCAGCAGAGAGAGACACGGAACTAGCCGCAGCGGCGGCGGCATTGCGTTGAGCATGACAGAGCTGACGAAGTTTGGTGGGAACGTACCAGATAGAGAGGCGGGGATGGGCGTTAAAGATGGCGTCGATGTCCCAGCCATGACGGGCGGCGATAGCCACGAGAGGCTTGTAGCAGGCCTGCCTCCATGCCCCTACGTTCTCTCCCCTTTCCTTGAAAGCTCTCCTCAATGTGTTCGACGTCTCCACATCTAGACAGTGTAATGCATAGCAATGCACGTAGTGTCGCATTTTCGGCTTGTTGATGTACGTCGCTCCTGCCTTCTTTGCATACCTAAACACCTGATTCGTTACCTGTTTTTGGGTCGTCTTCGTTAAGTTAATGACAAGTGATCATTTGATAGTTGGGGGAAAAACACAAAAAGTGGACTGAAAAAAGATAAAGAAACAAAGATTATGATAAAACTACACGTGAATAGTTACTGAAGTCAATAACTGCTGTGAACAAAAAAATCTAATGAAATTGAATAAGTTCTTGATTACGGGAACGAGAGAGATAGGTCAAGTGCCAGGCGATATTCCTCTGTTTTGTTTGGATGGCTGGGAGGTACACAGGCGACCAGAGATGAAAGGGTGCTGTCGAGGGCCTTACGTGACACCTCATCTTCTCAGACTGGCTAGTTTCCTCCAATCTGAAAACGTTGTACTATAACTGCGGTTTCCTGTTTATACTGACTGGGACAGCTGTCTCTTTCTCACTGGCTCCGGCTGGTCCAAAACCCAACCAAGCCATAGCCTTAGCCCTAGCCCTAGCCTTAGGAGGGAAGACGAAAACGATTATTTCCAAAAAAAAAAAAAACAACAAACAAAATTCAGCCCGACAGTCTTCCGAAACAGCAATGGATTTACAGATGAACTACTGCTAGTATGATGCATGCATATGCTGTATAGCAAAGTTAAGCCGGTGCTAAGAAGTGAGAAATCAGCTGTAAATTGATCAGACTCAGAGAAGTGAGTTTTGGAAATGACATCTTAATTTAGTAAGGAAAAGGAAGAACCTTGGTGGGGCATTTTTCGCCGCGGTCCTTGGCGATGTTTTGGACTTGGAACAGGAAGTCACGGCAAAGCTCGTAGAGATGAAAGAGGTAATCGAGGCCGTTCTTTTTTCCCCTGGCTACTTCTCCTGGCTCTGTTACTATGAATGGGTGCTCTCTCTGTCTCTCAATATTAATGCAGCTGAGTCCTCCCCCTATTTCCTCCTGATCCTCTATTTCCTCGTCGTCGTTTTCTTCTAATTCATTTACCTCAGTTCCCCTTCTGCCGGAGCCGGCAACTCCTCCCGCTACTTTACTAATTCGCCGCCGCCGCTGCTGCAGCTGCAGCTGCTTTCTATGATCGTGACCATGTGTTGGTTCTCCCCACTTCTCACCGCCGCCTCCGCCCACCACCGCTTGCTTCTCCTGCTGCAGCGGCTCTTCTGATAGTCCTGTCCAAATGTTCATATACAACCCAATTCATTGATGGATTTCACCATATACGGAAGTAGCTAATGACATATGAAAATCCAAATACTACAGACTCACTATTTCCACTTTTGAATGAAAAGTCTTCTTAGCTTCCACACACACAGACATATACACAACATAAGAGTCCTTTTTCTTTTCTCTGTATCAATACTATCCTGCTCTATCTGAAAATTACTAGCTTCATTCGATTTTAAATCCTTCTTTGGGTTAATCAAATAATAAACTAATTTTGCTCCAAGTCCACTGCTATTCCTAGGCAGTCAGCGAGAGAGCAAACGTAAATGCTAGAGACAGTACTAGTCAACCGACCTTCTTGTGAGAGGGAATCCAGGCCATGGGGTTGACCGGCGGTGTCAGAAGAAAGAAGGTGTCGGCGATGAGATTCTTCCTCATCAAGGCGCCGGCGTTCGGCCCTGACCGCAGCTTTGATGCCGTACCTCTCGCCAACAAGAAGCTCCCAGCGGAATATATGGGAGAGGCTATTTATCATATCGTCCAGTTCTTCCTCCTTCATGTCCACCAGCGTGCTCACCGTGAATCCCAGCTCCGCTATCTTAGCCGCCGTGTAGTATCTGATCCCATACGCCTGGAAGAACTCCTCCAGTCCTCCACCCACTTCCCTGTTCGGCCTAAACTCAAATACTGGCGGCGGTGGCAGTGCTGCTGCCGCCACTGCTGCTTCAAATAACCGGTGGTTGGGCGGCGGCGGCGCCATCGTGGACCCTCGAGCGTCCCACCTCAACAAATTAGCCGAGAAAGAAGCTGGGTCCATTTCCAATCACCTCTCCCCCTCCTCCTCCTCTCTCGTCTCGTGTCTCCCCCCCTCCGACAGGTTAAAAATATATTTGCGTTTGTGGTATAATTCCCGGCACGCAGTTCCGTCCGCTTCGTGTCTGCTTCCTACAAGCTATATAGGTGGGAAGCTGGGGTTTCATACTTTTCTGTATTGACGAAACTGCCCTTGTGGTGACTGATGTCTGATGAGACTTGGGCGGTGTTGTTCCTTGGGCAACTTCGGTTGCCCATGCCGGGCAACTTTTGCCGCACTCGGATTCTGAGGACGTACGGTTCTCTTTGGGTTTCTTTTTTAATATTCATCTACTAATTAATATAATAATTAGTATTTTTTATCGTAAAATAAATAATTAAAATAAAAAATATATAATTTTTTTTTAAAAAATAAAGCTTTCTCGAATCCTGTGATTTTATAGTAAATTACAACTTTGATAAGAAAAAGGTAATTGTTTTCTGTTTTTCTTTTGCCAAGATTTGATGACCAATGAATCATACTTGGTTCTTCATACTGCCATCCCCCAATGTCCATCCCCATCTCACCTATGCCCCATGGTTTACCGGTCATTACCTCTGCGTACGACAGCAATATTTCATCGCCACCACCACCATTAGATTCCTTAACCCCCGCCACTGACCACAACGCTCGTGAATCCATCGCTTTCACCACAACCAGCACTCCTTGCAGCCTGCTGCTTTGCTAGTGACCATCCACTTTTTAGAGTTGAGCCAGGGGCACTTGATTGATTATTGTCATTTAGTATTTCTAGCATAAATGTCATTAAATAAAAATTCTGATGATATCCAAATTTTTATTTAAATATTTCATATATATTGGGTTTTGGGTCACTCAATATGGGTACTATAATCAACAGATATATGATCATAAAGACACAATATTCGTATGTATAATCCTTGAGCAAAACGTTAAGCATTGTCGCACAGAGCTCCTACGATGGTCAGTCGAGGGTTAATCGAGAGTTGTTCGAGTAATAAAGAATATTGATCGATAGTCATGCAATTTTGTGCAAAGGTTGATCGATAGTCAATCGATCGAAGGTTAACTAAGTGATGCATGATAAGCGCTTAAGGGACATACGTGCATGGTTTGTCCAAAAAAGTCGCACCTGATACCTGTCTGAAGAACTTTTGTACATGTTTGTCTTGGGAGGTGTTACGAACCCGAACCAAGTAGGTCAATTTAAATAAATAATTATAATTTTTAAAATTTAAACTCCCAAAATTCGGGTATGACAAACCAAAATATACACTTAACAAATTTAAAATCCTCACAGGACCTCATCGAACAACCGTCCGAACAAAATAAA
>JAOVVI020009454.1:2204-13593 GCA_028571085.2 Nepenthes alata
TGTCGGTGTAGGCGCCGCTTCCGGGATTGAAGCGGAGCTGGCTTTAGAGGTCTATGATGCCAGGGTGAGCGGCGGTGTTGTTCTCGCGTAGCCTACACTGGAGGGATTGACTTCGGATCCATCTATCGGAGCGCTTGGGCCGCAGGAGCTGTCTGTTGGATCACCTGCTGTGGAATTGTCGATTGAGTTGCAGGAGTCAGTTTTGGAGCCTCTCACTGTTCCTGAGGAGACAGCCAGGATGGAGGATATTTCAGAGGAATCGTTGTAGAAGCTCTTGGTGGAGGTCGCCGCCAGCCCTGCCCACAAGGGCCCTATTCCTTGCTCACCGCCTTTGGCACTGGGTCAGAATGGCAGACCAGACAGGTCAACACATGAAGAATTTAGGCGGTATAAATTATGTTTCCTACCTTATTTTTAAGTTTACCTTTTCTAACTCTTTTTTGTGTGCAGGCTGATAAGGTCACAGGCACAATCGCCATGGTGCTTAGGTCGAGAGATCGGGTGGTCTCTGATAGGGACATGGAGATTGCCTGGCTTGATTCTAAGCTGGAGGCTCTGGGGGCCGAGCATCGAGAGGACGCAGCTGCCCTGGAGTCTGTCTTGGCGGGCATGGAGGTGGATAACGAGAGCTTGAAAGCAAAGAACGCTCGTCTGAAGGAGGAAAACGAGCGGGTTAAGAGGCACCTCGATCAGCTCACAGGGTAGATGGCCGTCGTGGAGAACGATCAAAGCCTCCACATTCGTCCTCATCAGGTCGCGGACATGATGCTGTCACGGTTGTAGAAAGGGATCAACATTAGTCAGCTTATTGTGCGGCTAGTTGTTCCTGACTTCCCCGTGGATCTCATCAACTTGTCAAACTGGTCTGCACATCACCGCGACAGCCTCGTGGGGGAGCTACGGGTCAGACAGTGGTCACCACCGCCCCCTTAGTTTCTGGTGATTGAAGTTTTTCCTTTTTGGTACAATTATGTAAATGTACTTTACCATAAACAATAATACGAGCAACTTTGTGCATGTCGCATGTTTTTACTTTTTTTACAGCTGATTTTTTCTTATATTTTGTTCCTTTGCTGTTCTGGGCGGTCAACTGGGCTGGCTTCCTGTGAGTTGGCCGCCTGCCTTGTTTTGAACGTTCATGGCATTTCCAGAGGAGTGGAATCTTTAGGTGCGTTTTCTTGACAGTCACTTGTGTTAAGCCAGTCTAGTATTTACCTATGAGTAAAGCTTGGTGGCGCTGCCCAAGTGCAGACTTGGGCGGCCAGTTTTGGTTGAGCGTTTTGCTACGGTCGACCATCGTTGACTGATCAAGTTATCTCCTTGTGATGGAGGTTGTCGCATGTGCCGCGCTAGCCCCATAAGATTTGTTGACCGCTAATGGACCACTTGGATGACCAAGGTTTAGATACGACCATTCATGGGTTGCCTCGATGACCAGGCTTTAGTTACGACCACTCATGAGCCTCCTGGATGACTAGGGTTTAGGTACGACCACTTAGAGGCCGCCTAGATGACCAGGGTTTAGGTACGACCACTCATGGGCCGCCTGGATGATCAGGTTTTGTAACGAGAGGATGAAGACCCACCCAATTTAGGGGCAGCTTAGGTCGTTTGAACTTGCAACAAGGATCAAACATATATGCACAAACATATATGCACACCAAAGAAAAGAAACACAACACGCTAAAGGGAATACTTATTTTGCTAATTGAAACACGCATACAAATAATTACATACAATTATGCAGAATACCTACCTGGGTCATTATTGGAAGTAGAGTTTGAGGTGGATCGCGTTCCACGTCAGTGGGACCAGCTTTTCATCCTGGTTCCGGAGCTTGTATGCCCCGTTTTACAGGACGACGGAGACTAGTAAAAGCCCTTCCCAATTCGGGGAGAGCTTATTTCGGCCAGCCACTTTTCCCATGGCCTCGATGCTTCGCAAGACCAAATATCCGACATCAAACTATTGCGCTTTTACCTTCTTGTTGTAGTAGCAGGCTATTCGGGTTTGGTAGGCCGCTGTTCGCATTCTAGTGGCATCGCGGGTTTCTTCTAGCAAGTCAAGGTGTTACAAAATTTTCTGGGAGTTACCCTGTGGGTCAAAAGATTTCACCTTAAGACTCAGAAGCCCGATTTTGACCAGGATCACCGCTTCAGTCCTATAGCAGAGGTTAAAGGTGTCTCACGTGTTGGTTCCTTTGGGGTTATTCAGTAACACCGGAGGATTGAGGTGAGCTCATCTACCCAGGAGCCCCTGCGTCCTCCAGCTTGGTGTTAAGCCCATGGAGTGGCATTCGATTTGTGACCTCCACCTGTCTATTTACTTGGGGGTGTGCCACCGGAGTGTGGACCGGCCTAATTCCAATGCTGGTACAATACTTGGTGAAGTATTTTTTTGAGAATTGAGTCCCGTTGTCAGTCACAATGACTTCTGAAATGCCAAATCTGTTGATGATATTCTGGTGAACGAACTCAAGAGCATTGTGTTCTGTGATCTTGGCTAGCGGGACGGCCTCGACCCACTTTGTGAAGTAGTCGATGCTTGCCATGATGAACTTTCTTTGCCCAGTTGCGATGGGAAACAGGCTAAGAATGTCGAGTCCCCATTGTGCGAAAGGCCACGGCACCTGAAGGGATTTCAGCTCGGCAGACAGTTGGTGGCAAAGGTTGCTGTGAAGCTGGCAGCTTTTGCACTTCTTTATAAACTCGAGTGCATCCTTTTTCATCGAGGGCCAATAGTAGCCTTGCTGCATGATCTTGAATGTTAGGTTTTTGCCGTCGATATGCGATTTACAAATCCCAAGGTGCACTTTTCCTAAGGCGTAGTCAGCCTCTTCAGGGGTTAGGCACCGGAGGTACGGAGTCGAGTAGCCGCAACGATACAATCACCCGTCGACAATGGTGTACTAGCCGACCGTTCTCTTTATCCACCTGGCCTCCTCTGCGTCTTCTCGCAATATTTCGTTCGCTGGGTACCTCAGGTAGGATGTTATGCAGTTTTTCATCTCGGAGATCTACATTACATCCTGTTTCTCTATACTGTGAGCGTTTAGGACCTCCCCCATGTCCCTTGAGTACTGTTTTAAATATTCGACCACCACTACTCTTGCCAGCTGATCGGCATTCCAATTTTCAATTTTGGGAACATGGACTAGGGTCAACTTGTCGAAACTGTGGGTGGCCTCCCTTGCCTTGGTCAAGTATTTGACCATGTGTGGGTTGCTCCCCTCGAAGCTTCCATTAACCTGGTTAACGATTAGTTCGGAGTTGTTGTAAACAGCCAATCGTTTAGCTGAGCACTCTTTCGTTAACCTTAACCGAGCTAGCAGGGCTTCGTATTTGGTCATATTGTTGGTGGTCGGGAAGTTGAGTCTAAGAGAGTATTTCACCTCAAGCCCGTCAGGGGTCGTGAGGACCACGTTGGCTCCACCACCTGTGTCCGTAGATGATCTGTCTACATGGAGTACCAATTATGGAGCTTCCATGTGTTGTTCCGACCTCTCTAGGGGCTCCTCTTCAAGAACTGGGATCGTGGTCTCGACAATAAAGTCGGCTAAAGCCTATTCTTTTATGGCAGGCCTGGGTCGAAACTTGATATTGAACTCACCCAATTCGATCGCCCACTTTACCAACCGTCCATAAATATCAGGTTTTTGGAGAATGCTCTTCAGAGGCTGGGCAGTGAGAATTATGATGCGGTGTGCCTGAAAGTAGGGCCTTAGTTTTTGTGCGGATAATATGAGAGCTAAGGCCAACTTTTCAGTGCGCGGGTAGCGCATCTTTGAGCCGGTTAGTGTTTTGCTCACGTAGTAGATCGGTCGTTGGGTATCGGAGTCCTGGCGTATGAGGACGGAGCTGAGGGACACCTCTGACACCGCCAAGTTGAGGTATAGCTCCTCTTCGACCTCGGGCGACGTTAGTAACGACGGTCTAGCCATATATTGCTTCAACTCATTGAAGGTCGCCTTGCAATCTGCCATCCATTGGAACTCGTTTGATTTTGTTCCCCTTAAAGCCTTGAAGAATGGCTGATACTTGTCACTAGACTTCGCTAGGAAGTGGGACCTGGCCGCTAATCGTCAAGTCATTCGTTGGATATCCTTGATGCTTCGTGGGGGAGCCATGTCCGCGAGGGCCTTGATTTTCTCTGGGTTAGCCTCGATCCCTCAGTGGAAGACAATGAAACCCAAAAATTTTCCCGAGGCCACCCTGAAGATGTACTTAGCTGGATTCAACTTCATTTGATGCTCACAGAGCACCACAAATGACTCTACGAGATCGCGGATATGGTCGCCTGTGGTTCTGCTCTTGACGAGCTTGTCGTCAACATAAACTTCCATATTGCGGTTGATCTGTTTCTCTAGCATTTTGTTTATTAGTCGTTGGTAGGTGGCTCCTGTATTCTTCGGTCCAAATGGTATCACCTTATAGTAGTAAGTCCCCTGATCCATCATAAATGAGGTACGCTCTTTATCATTCAAACTCATCCAGATCTTGTTATATCTCGAATAGGCATCCATGAAGCTCAACCGCTCATGTCTGGACGTCGAGTCAACCCGCAGGTCAATCATGGGTAAAAGAAAACTGTCTTTTGGGTAGGCTTTGTTAACGTCTGTGAAATCGATGCACATTCGCCACTTTCCACTACTCTTCTTTAGCAGGACTACATTGGAGAGCCAATCGGGGTACTAGACTTCTCTAATAAATTTGGCGTCTAGCAGTTTCTTTACTTCCTCCCGGATGGCGACAAGCTTTTCTACCAATTGATTTCTTTACTTCTGCCTGATGGGCTTTCAGTCTTGGTCAAGGCCCAACTTGTGGACAATTACCAGGGCCGGAATCCCAGGCATGTCAGCGGGAGTCCATGCGAAGATGTCAATATTCCATTGTAGGAACGTGAATAGTTCATCGCGCAGTACACCGATGAGTGATCCATTGATCCGTATGAACTTTCTCGATCCTCCAAATTCAGTGGGACTAGGTTGGTTGCCTCCCGGACTGCGCCTACTATAAGGTCATTTTGTCTCGATGGTCAAGTTCTCCCATCGCACTGGTGGTGTCGATAGGAATAATTTGGGACACGTAGCATGTCCGTCCGGTGATTAGTCACCCAGCACTTCGCCCACACCGTATAGCATTAGAAATTTCATTTTGAGATGTGGTATTGAAGTGATGACCCCGAATGTTGTTAGGCACAGCCGGTACAGTATATTATCGTATACAGAGGGCAAGTTGACTACCAAGAAGATAAGTGTACGACTTGCCATTTTTGGGCACGTTCCTTGGGTGGCTTCTAAGCAAATCATCCCTTGGACAACCACCGGCTCGTTATCAAGGCAGTACAATTGACATTCGACAGGTTTTAATTGACTCTTTTTAAACCATGTTTAAAAAGCGTATCGAGATAGAGCAAATAGCGAGAACTTCCATTGTCAACGAATACTTGTTTTAGCTGGTAGTCGACGCTACCGTCAAAAATGAGTGTAGATACAACAAGGGGGTCTGCATGGGGGGAAACTATATGTGCTAGGTCGCTGTCACTAAAACTAATGACGGTGTCAGTAGTGCATTGTTTCTTCCTCCCAGTTTACTGCTTCTTATTATCGGTCGGGTTCTTGATCAGCCAGGTGGTGATTATGTTGACGACTCCTACCGCAACCCAGTTTCGTGGAGGGGAAGACCCTGATCCTTCCCCGCCCGTAGTGCCAGAGCTCTGACCAGGTCCCTTAACGAACATGGTGAGATGACCACTTCTGATCAATTCTTCAATCTCCCGCTGAAGGGTCTTGTAGTCATCTGTAGAGTGTCCGGGAGATCAATGAAAATTACAGTACTGGAACAGATTTCCTCTCTCTATCTTTTTATATGATTTTGGCCACTTAAGAAACTTTTTTCCACGGACCTGCATGAGGACGTTCGAATGCGTATCTGTCAAGGGTGTTAGGCTGATGGGCCCATAGTCCTTGCGCTATGGTGGCCCGATCTTGTGGTGCTTTTGGCGGGATTAATCACCGCCGTTGTTTTTTCTCTTTCCTTCAGTTGGGAAAGAGAGTGGCTGTTCGGTCCGATTGGGATGTTTAGCCTCGTTAGCTTCCTCCGCTGTCACGGAGGCCCTGGTGATAGAATTTGCTTCTCGAAATGTCTGTGGGTTCTATGTGCTAGGTGCCTGAAGAATTCTCCATGCGCGAGCGCCGAGATGAAACTGCCTAGTTTTATTTCCTCCATGAGTTGAGGGATCCGCCCAGCTTCTGCCACGCAACGATCTAGGAACTTCCGCGAGTTCTCTCCATGTGTCTGCTTGATGTGTGACATATGCCAAGGCTGCTTTTTCTCTCTGCGGCTGGAGGCATACTATGACAAGAAGAGATCTGTAAGCTCCTGAAAATTTTGTATTGACTTCGAGGAAAGATGATGAAACCAGATGCGCGCGTCTCCTTTTAAGGTGAGTGGGAAGCAGCAGCACATGGTTACATCCTCTAGCCCTTGTAGACCCATATGGGTATGAAAGTGGGTGAGATGATCAACGGGATCCACACTCCCATCATACGAGTCAAGGGTTGGCATTTGAAATTTTGCCGGCATGGGACAGTTTAAGATCTCCGTTGTGAAGAGATATTTGTCGATATTGGCTGTGTGCTCATCGTCTTTGAAGACACGATCCCATATCTTCTCTAGCCTCAAATTTGCTTGAATGACATTACCAAATCTTCTAGAGTTGAGATATGTCCTCAACTCCGTTCTTTCGTTGGCTTGTCCAGCAGCCGGACGGCTGCTACCACTGGTAGATCTAATGGCCCGGGAGGCTTCCTCCTGAGCCTGGGGCCTAGATTCTACGCATGAGTATTTGGGGTTTCTTCATTCTGGACGTTCCTCTGGGGTAGTGCTGATTGCCTGCTCCTCATGCCTTAGACGACTTTGAGTATGTGAGGACTCCGGTGCGGGAGCATTAGTTAGCCTTCCAGGCCTTCGGGCCAAAACTTTCTTTCTCTGGCCTCCTCATCTGGATGTCGATGCGGGGGATCCCACCGGTGCAACCCCTAGTTACGCTTGCTCTTAAGGGGAGCAGAGTATCTGAAGCATTCTATTGGTGTTTAGCATGTGCTCTGCCATGTTTTGAAAGAAAGGCGCTAGAATCCCACAGGCTACCCATTGACCATGGCACCAGTGGCGTGGTCCTGGTCTCGCGAGGCCACATCTCTGGCTAGCTCGCTTACTTGTACCCTTGTGTTCACCATTTCGATTGAGGGTATTGGTTGAAAAGGGCTTCTGAGAAACGTAGCTGGCTCTTTGTAAGCGTTTTCGATAGACGGCGCCAATAATGCGTACCTAGATCCGACTTCAAACAGATTCGGGTTCATTCGATCATTTGGATCTGACTATATTTACTGAGTCTGGACCCTACACACCATTACAACAAACAAGAGGTCAAGTATCAGCGAGACGTGTCCCACCGGAGACACTCTGACGCTCAAGTCATCAATAAGCCTTCGAATTATAAGAAGGTAACTGAAACGTAAGTTGAGATATAGAGGGAGATTGAGGTAGGAAGGAGTGTTCGCCTTTAGATGTAAGAGACGTTCTTATGACTCGTCGAGATCATATTTTTTCGGTTAAATGTTCATGGAAAACAAGCGAGAAGCTAAGTCCTGTAAGCGTGAAAACTTAGAAGGATGAAAGTCGGGGAGTCGGTGAAGTCTCTGGAATCTGAAGGCTTGGAGCGGGGTTATTGTAGTAAGCGATTGCGTGCTGAGGGACGATCGTTAGTATGCTCAAGGATTTCTCCGTCATAGTTCTTTGTTGTTTTTTGTTCGTGTTCTCCCTCCAGAGTGGAAGCTCTATGGGGTTATATAAATGGTGGGTAGGGCGACCTCCTTTGGCCACGAAGGCGCGATCCCTACATCGTGTTGGGCGGCCTTCCTTAAGCAAGAAGGCTCGACTGGTGCATTCTGTTGGGATCGTTTCCTTTTTGAGTGGGTAATGGTTCTCCAGATTATTTGCCTTCATTCTGTGCTTCTGTTAGCGTTAGAGTCCATTGTAGGCAGGAAGAGAGAATTTGGCACCTTCCTTATGGGAAGGGCATCGAATCTTTTGATGCATTCTTTAGTGGGATTGGCTTCAAGGAAGGCGTGAAATCAGGGAGAGAATCGTTACTTGTCGTGTACGAAAACGTCTGCCAAATTGGGCTTGGCCATATTAAGTTTTTACCTTTTCTCGACCTGCTGCTACAGTGCTTCCGGTCAACAGAAATATTGACCATATTGAGGGAGCGCGTTGGCCACCTAATTGGCACTCTATACGGTCAACGCTATAGTTTACCGTCGAAACGCGCATGTGGACTTTTTTAGATTTTTGGCAGTTTTTCTTATTGGGCCTACCTGCTGTGGGCTTACCCATTAGAGTTGAATCTTTGTAATTACAAATTCAAATATCATGCACCACAATAATTTGATGAGAGATAAAAAATATACGGGATTTACTTTTTGGTATATCCTATGATGCCAAGTCAATAATATTTATAAAAAAATTTAAAAAATGAAGAGAAACAGGAAAAAATATGATGAGTGTGAAATTGAGTAAACTATGAGAATTTGGTTCCAATAATATGATTATGTTGACAATAGTGATTAGTTCCCAAAGCATTTGATGCCTCTCTTCTTAATTAGAGTTTATATTTATAACCTAGATGCCAATCGACCTGCTTGTCTACAAATAGCGTAACTGTTGTTTAAAACCTTACGTTGTATTAAATTCTAATCGCTTTGTTGGTTGTGTAACTGTTTAGTAATTAATTCTTGATATTTATTTGACAATTATTGATACTTTAATATGGCCTATTATCTCTTAGTTATATGTAGTTGCTCTTCAGACTTAAATACCCATTTAATTATTTTATTGGGCCGTTGATTACTCTGGTCTTCCAAACCTCCGGTGACGCACCAGTCAATTAGATTGTTCTTTAAACTAGTTTTGTGCCCAATTGATCAACTTAAATTCATGCGAGGTCAGAGTATCCTATTTGAATTATACCCAACACATTGACATAGACTTATTAATATAGGATGATCCTCCCGAATAGTTCGGGGCGAATTTGTTCAATTTTATGATAACTTGAGTCATGAAAATTATAAATTTAGAAATTATTTACACTATTTAAGATATCAAATATAGTCATCAAAATAGATAAATGATAATAATATAATTATTTTTTATAGTCATTGTGTACACTTTGATTGTTTCAAGCATCGTTTTGGCGAAACGTTTTTCACTGCATGCTCCCGAAGCAGACTTTAGACTCCATTGCATGCTACATTTGTAACAAAATACAACAAATATCAAGTTAGATCCCGAGTAATACCAACTTTAATCAGTAAAAACAACCTAAGTTTGATTTATTTACCAAATTATTATATATAATGATCATTTCATTCGCTCAAATTATAAATAACTTATATTGTTATTCAGATTACATAGATAAATCTATAAAAAAAATATTATAAATATATATTTTTTTATTTTTTACATTTTCCTTCTTATTGTTGTTAAATATTTCATTCGTACACATCCTCTTTTTGTTTTCTATTGTGTCCAAGGACTTTGATTGTTGTACAGATAAAGAGAGTTGTCTATCGGGTGTTAAGACGTCTTCGATATTCATACGTCTTTAATCAAATTCTGTGCAATCATAAAATAATGGTCAAATGATTGACGGGATTTATTTTATCATATATATTCCGACGCTCAAATCAGTATCTTTCTTAAATAAGAGAAAATATATAGAATGCAAGATATATATTTATATCTGAGGGATTGCGCTCTTAAAATAGTGTTTTAAATTAAGAGAGAGTGTGTGTGCGCTATTTGTGTCTTTTTAGTTTTTGTTAGTATCAAGTTCTCTCTTTTAGTTAGAGAGGACGGCCTTTTATAGAAGATGAGCGTCGGTTAACCGTTAGAAAAATTGACTAATGGTTAAATTTTATCCCAACAATGGCTTTAATTAATATTCAATATCATTAGTTTGGGAACGTCTGGTACGTTAAATTGGTCTCTATTATTTCGTTGAAATGGGCCACATGGACGTTTTGGGCCGTCAAGCTTTATCTGTTGACCTGAAGTTGCATTGGACTGACTTCTTTAAGCCGTCGAATAATTACCGCATTGATCCAATGATAAAAAATTGAACGTTCTAACTATTAAATGAAGATGATAGTTACTTACACAAGTGACATCTCTAACCACTGAAGAGGCGTAACATTTACATAATAATTTAGGAGTCCACTAACGAAACGGTGCCCCTTACTATAAATATAGTCTCTCATCCACAAAAGAAGAGGATAAAACTAGACAGATTACAAAGTCAGATACTCCCCTATACGAGTATATCATTTCCAAAGCTGCTCTCTCATTCGAGTGCATTTTAAGGAACACAATCCTCCAAACAAAAATACTCAATCTCCATTTATTTGTATTCTCGCATCCATGTTCTCACATCTTTCTCATATGAATAGTAAGATTATTTACTTAAATATAGAAAGATATATCAGGAAGTAAATTTCATATTTTTCTTACATGTTATTTGCTTTATTGAGGTGTGTAGGATCCAAATTTTGAATAATGAATACTACACCTGTTTCTTATCGGACTCCTGTATAAGGTAGTTCGCTGATTAGGTCAGCAATCCATATCTTTAAGAAGTATCATTGGTGCCATTTGTGGGAAAGATAAAACTCAAACCACACAATAATTAAGTGAGAAACAAACATGGTAAATATCTTGGCTTAGATAAGTGCACCAGCCAGAGACGCCGTCTCAGATAACGATGACCCAATAGTGGATAGTCACGGAGATGCTAACCCAATCACGAATATAAACACAGAGACGCTAGCGACTAGGGCGGACACGATATCCAAAATCCTCCAAACCATCTATACCCAATTGGAGGGACATCCACTGATGGTTTCTTCCTCCAACTCCCAGGCATGAGCATCTACCAGAGAAAAAAGTAGTTCGCCAAGGAGATGATTCAGCAGCCTAATGACCTTAAGGCCCAAAGGGCCATGAGCAATAGGGCCTAGAATCAGATAGACGGCCGATTCAGTCTTGGAGCACAGGAGGAAAGCCTAGAGTGACAAAATTCATATTGTTCTTGAGATGATCGGAGGCCTTCAACTTGAGAAGAAACTTCATCCAGCACCATGCTGAGAAGGGCTCGTAGATAGTCGTCCAACATGTATTCTCGAACCACTCACAATTGAGGAATTTCCTCAATACTAAGAGGATTGTGTCTACTTCTCAGGCGGAGGAGAGACTTCAAAAGATTGAGTAGTGATTGTTTAGAGGAAGGACAGATAGACACTTAGCCGATCTAGGTAGGTCACTGTTCACGAGGA